>JAXMNL010001033.1:12580-26138 GCA_035128595.1 Eptatretus atami
TGGAACTTTTCTCTTTGCCACGTGGGACTTTTCACCTTGCCACGTGGGACTTTTCACTTTGCCACGTGGGTCTTTTCACTTTGCCACATGGGACTTTTCTCCTTGCCACGTCGGACTTTTCTATTTGCTATGTGGGACTTTTCTCCTTGCCACGTGGGACTTTTCTCCTTGCCAAGTGGAAACTTACCTTTAAACACACACGAACCTGGCGAACGTGGGACTTTTCTCCCTTGCCGTGTGGGCCTATTTCTCCTTTCCATGGGACTTTTCACCTTGCCACGGGGACTTATTTCACTTGCCACGTGGGACTTTTATCCTTGCAGCGTGGGACTTTAACTTTGCCACATGGGGACTTTTTTCCTTAGCCCGCGTGGGCCTTTTCTCCTTGCCACGTGGGACTTTTCTCCTTGCCGAGTGGGACTTTCTCTTTGCACATTGCCTTTCTCCTTGCCACTAGACACTTTGTAAACTATTTGCTTTGTGGGACTTTTCTCTTTGCACCAAAATGTGGGACTTGTTCTCTTAGCCACGTGGAACTTCTCACTTGGCACGTGGGACTTTTCTTTTTGCAACGTGGAACTTTTCTCTTTGCCACATGGGGCTTTTCACCTTCCCACGTGGGACTTTTCACTTTGCCACGTGGGATTTTTCTCTTTGCCACTTGGGACTTTTCACCTTGTCATGTGGGACTTTTCTCCTTGCCGCGTGGGCTTCTTCTCCTTGTCATGTGGGACTTTTCACCTTGCATTTCTCCTTGCCACATGCGACTTTCTCTTGCCACGGGAGACTTTTCGCTTTGGCCACGTGATCTTTTCTCCTTGCCACTGGGACTTTTCTCCTTGCCACGTGGAACTTCTCTTTTGCCCACATGGACTTTTCACCTTGCCACGTGGGACTTTTCTCCTTGCCACGTAGGATTTTCTATTTGCCATGTTGGGACTTTTCGCTTTGCCTGTGGGACTTTGCTCTTTGCCATGTGGGACTTTCACCTATGCCACAGGAGACTTTCTCTCTTGCCAGTGGGACTTTTCTCCTTGCCAACGTGGACGTTCTCCTTTCCATGTGGAACTTTTCTCTTTGCTACATGGGACTTTTCACTTGCCTTGGAATTCATTTCACTTTGCCACGTGGGACTTTTCTCCTTGCCACGTCGGAACTTTTCTATTTGCCTTATGTGACTTTTCTCTTTGCCAATGTGGACTGTATCACCTGCCACGTGGGACTGCTCTTGCCAAGTGGAACTTTTCTCTTTGAAACTGGGACATTTCACCTTTCACGTGGACTTTTCTCTTTGCATTTGGGACTTTTCTCTTTGCCATGTGGGCTTTTCTCTTGCAAGTGGACTTTTCTCTTGCCGGTGGGACTTTTCTCTTTGCCACGTGGACTTTTCTCTTGCCACATGGGACTTTTCTCCTTGCACGTGGGACTTTTTCTCCTGCCACGTGGGACATTTCTTGCCACGTGGGACTTTTCTCCTTGCCACGTGAGGACTTTTCATCTTGCCACGTGGGACTTTTCAGTTCTTGCCACCGTGGGACTTTTCACCTTGCACGTGGGACTTTTCCACCTTGCCACGTGGAACTTTTCTCCTTGCAACTGCGGATTCACCTTGCCACATGAAACTTTTCACTTTGCCAACGTGGGATTTCTCCATTGCCACGTGGGACTTTTCTCCTTGCTATGTTTCAGGGGACTTTTCTCTTCTGCCACATGGGCCTTTTCTCCTTGCACGGTGGGACTTTTCACCTTGTTATGGGGGACTTTTCACCTATGCCACGTGGGACTTTTCACTTTGCCACGTGGGAGTTTTCACCTTGCGATGTGTTGAGACTTTCTCCTTAGCCACGGGAATTCTCTCCTCATCGCCACGTGGAACTTTTTCACTTTGGCCACGTGGGAGCTTTCTCCTTGCCACGTGGACTTTCCTCTTTGCCACGATGGAAATTTTCTCTTTTGCCACATGGGACTTTTCACACTTGCCACGTTGGGATTTTCACTTTGCCACGTGGGATTTTTCTTCTTTGCCACGTAGGACTTTTCTATTTGCCTATGTGGGCACTTTTCTCTTTGCCACGTGGGACTTTTCACCCTGCCACCGGGACGTTTCTCTTTGCAAGTGCGAACTTTTCCTTTGAAACTGGACTTTTCACTGTCAGTGGGACTTGTTCTCTTTGCCATTTGGGAACTTTATCTCTTGCCATGTGGGCTTTCTTCTTGCCAAGTGGGACTTTTCTCTTTGCCAAGTGGGACTTTTTCTCTTTGCCACGCTAGGACTTTTCTCCTTGCCACATGGGACTTTTCTCTTGCCACGTGGGACTTTTCTCCTTGCACGTGGGACATTCTCCTTAGCCACGTGGACTTTTCTCCTTGCCACGTGGGACTTTCATCATTGCCAGTGGGACTTTTCACCTTGCCACTGGGATTTTCACCTTGCCGTGGAACTTTTCTCCTTGCAAGTGGGACTTTTCAACCTTGCCACATGAAACTTTTACACTTTGCCACGTGGGACTTTTCTCCTTGCCACTGGGACTTTTCTCCTTGCATATGGGGACTTTTCTCTTTGCCACATGGGCCTTTCTCCTTGTCCACGTGGAAACTTTTCCACCATTGTTATGGGGGACTTTTCACCTTGCCACGTTGGGGACTTTTCCACGTTTGCCACGTGGGACTTTTCACCTTGCGATTGTTGAGACTTTCTCCTTGCCACTTGGATTCTTTCCTGCCATGTGGAATTTTCACTGTGCCACGTGGGACTTTTTCCTTGCCACGTGGACTTTCCTCTTTGCCACGATGGAAATTTTCTCTTTGCACATGGGACTTTTCACCTTGCCACGGTGGGCTTTTTCCTTTGCCACGTGGTGGATTTTTCTCTTTCGCCCGATGGGACTATCTCCTTGCGATGTGAGACTTTTCTCTTTGCCACATGGAACTTTTTCTCTTGCCACATGGACTTTTCACCATGCGTCATGGACTTTTCTCTTGCCACGTGGGACTTTTCTCCTTTGCGCGTCGCCTTTTTCTCCTTGTCACGTGGACTTTTTCAACTTGCGATGTGAGACTTTCTCCTTGCCACGTGCGGATTTTCTCCTTGCCACGTGGGACTTGTTCTCCTTGCCATGTGGGACTTTTCCTCTTGCCACATGGAATTTCTCTTTTGCACATGGATTTTTCACTTTGCCAACGTGAGAATTTTCTCTTTTGCCACGTGGGAACTTATTCCACCTTGCACGTGGGACTTATTCCTTTGCCACGTGAGACTTTCTCACTTGCACGTAGGACTTTTCTCTTTGCCACGTGGGACTTTTTCTTCCTTGCCGCTGGCTTTTCTCCTTGCGCGTGGCCTTTTCTCCTTGTCACATGGGACTTTTCACCTTGCGAGATGAACTTTTCTCGTTGCCACGTGGGAATTCTCTCCTTGCCACGTGGGACTTTTCACTTCACCACGTGGACTTTTCGCTTTGCAACGTTGGGATTTTTCTTCTTTTGCCACGCTGGACTTTTCTATTTGCTTTGTGGGACTTTTTCTCTGCCACGTGGACTTTTCTCTTTGCCACGTAGGACTTTTCTCCTTGCCACAGGGCTTTTCTCCTTGCCACTGGGGACTTTCTCCTTGCCACGTGGGACATTTCTCCTTGCCACGTGGACTTTTCTCCTTGCCACGTGGGACTTTTCATCTTGCCACGTGCGGACTTTTCATCTTGCACGTTGGGACTTTTCACCTGCACGTGGGGGACTTTTCACCTTAGCCACTGGAAACTTTTCTCCTTCAACGTGGGACTTTTCACCTCTGCACATGAACTTTTCACATTTGCCACGTGGGAACTTTCTTCCTTGCCACGATGGACTTTCTCCTTGCTATGGGGAACTTTTCTTCTTTGCCACATGGCCTTTTCTCCTTGCCGCACGTGGGACTTTCACCTTGCCTACTGGGACTTTTCACCTCTGCCACGTGGAACTTTACACTTGCCACGTGACGAGTTTGTAACCTTGCGACTGTGGACTTTTCTCCTTGCACGTGGGACGATCTCTCCTTGCCCGGGTTGGACTTTACTTTGCCGTGACTGACTTCTGCCGTGGACTTTTCATCTCTTAGCCACGTGGGACTTGTCCTCTTTGCCACGTGGATTCGAACTGGATTTTCTCCTTGCCACTGGACTTTTTGCCGGGACTCTCCTGCCACGTCGGGACTTTTCCTTTGCCACGTTGGACTTCTTTCTCTTTGCCACGTAGGATCTATTCTATGTGATTTTCATCTTTGCCACGTGGGACTCTCTTCACTGCATGGACGTTTACTTTGCGACAACTGGGAAACTTTTCTCTTTGAATGGGACTTTTCACCTTGTCAACGTGGTACTTTTCTCTTTGCCAAGATCTTTGCAGGATGTTCTCTTCATGGTCTTCTTGCGCGGATTTGCCCTCCAACGTAGGACCCCTTTTGCTCTCTTGCAAGTGAGACTTTTCACCTTTGCCACGGGGGACTTTCTCTTTGCCACAGTGGACTTTTCTCCTTGCACGATGGGACTTTTCTCCTTTGCACGGGGACTTTTCTCCTTCCACGATGGGGACATTTTTCCTTGCATGTGGGACTTTTCTTCTTGCCACGTGGAACTTTTCATTTGCCACGTGGGACTTTTCACCTTGCACGTGCGGACTTTTTTTCACCTTGCCAGTGGAACTTTTCTCCCTTGCAATGTCGGACTTTTCACCTTTGCCACATGAACTTTTCACTTGCCACGTGGACTTTTCTCCTTGCCCACGTGGGATTTTTCTCCATTGCGATGGGGACTTTTCTCTTTGCCCACATGGCCTTTTCTCCTTGTCCGTGGGACTTTTTCACCTTGTCATATGGGGGACTTTTCACCTTGCCACGTGGGACTTTTCACTTTGCACGTGGGAACTTTTCACCTTGCGATGTTAGACTTTTCTCCCTTGCCACTTGATGGGAATCTCTCCTTGCCATGTGGAACTTTCACTTGCCACGTGGGACTTATTCCCTTGCCACGTGGGACTTTTCCTCTTTGCCACGTGGGACAAATTTTTCTCTTGCCCACATCGGGACTTTTCACCTTGCCACGTGGGCTTTTCACTTTTGCCACGTTGGATTTTTTCTCTTTGCCACGTGGGATTTTCTCTTGCGATGTGGAGACTTTTCTCTTTGCCACATGGAACTTTTTCTCTTTGCCACATGGGACTTTTCACATGCGATATGGGACTTTTCTCTTTGCCACGTGCGGACTTTTCTCCTTGCCGCGCGCCTTTTTTCTCCTTGTCCACGTGGGACTTTTCCAACTCTGCGATGTGGATTTTTTCTCCTTGCACGTGGGACTTTCTCCTGCACGTGGGACTTTTCTCCTTGCCATGTGGGACTTTTCTCTTGCCCATGGAACTTTTCCTCTTTGCCACATGGGACTTTTTCACTTTGCCACGTGAGAATTTTCTCTTTGCCACGTTGGAACTTTCACCTCTGCCACGTGGGGACATTTTCACTTTGCCACGTGGGACTTTATCTCCTTGCCACGTAGGACTTTTCTCTTTGCCACGTGGGACTTTTCTCCTTTGACCGCTGGGGCCTTTTTCTCCTTGCCGCGTGGCTTTTCTCCTTGTCAATGGACTTTTCACCTTGCGACGTGTGAGACTTTTCCGTTGCCACGTGGGAATTCTCTCCTTTGCCCAGTGGGACTTTTCACCTTCACCACGTGGACTTTTTCGTTGCACGTGGGATTTTCTCTTTGCCCGTAGGGACTTTCTATTTGCTTTGTGGACTTTCTCTTTGCCACTGGGACTTTTCTCTTTGCCACGTAGACTCTTTCTCCTTGCCAACATGGGACTTTTTCCTACTGCCACTTGGGACTTTTCTCCTTGCACGTGGGCATTTTCCTTTGCCACGTGGACTTTTTCCTTGCACGTGGGACTTTCATCGTTGCCACGTGGGACTTTTCATCTATGCCACGTGGATTTCTCACTTGCCACGTTGGGTCTTTTCACCTTCGCACGTGCGAACTTTTCTCTTGCAACGTGGACTTTCTCCTTGCCGCGTGGGCTTTTCTCCTTGTCACGTGGGTTTTCACCTTCCGATGTTGAGACTTTGTCCTTGCCACGTGGGACTTTTTCTCCTTGCCCACGTGGACTTTTCTCCCTTTACCACGTGGAATTTTCACATTTGCCACTTGGACTTTTCTCCTTGCCACGTGGGACTTTAATCTTTGCACATGGAACTTTTCTCCTTGCAACGTGGGATTTTCATTTGCCACGTGGGACTTTTCTCCTTGCCACGTGGGACTTTTCTCCTTGAGATGGGGGACTTCTCTTTTGCCACATGGGTCCTTTTCTCCTTGTCACGTGGGACTTTTCTCCATTGCCAGGTAGGACTTTTCACTTTTTTGCCACGTGGAGGACTTTTTCTGACCTGCCGACTTGGACTTTCTCTTTGCCACGATGGGGACTTTTCTCCTTGTCACGTGGGACTTTCCACCCTTGCAATGAGGACTTTCTCCTTTGCACGTGGGGGACTTCACCTCCACGTGGGACTTTTCCCTTGCCACGTGGGACTTCTCTTACGATTTCATTGCCACGTGGGACTTTCATCTTTGCCACATGGGGGCTTTTCTCCTTGCACGTGAACTTTTCACTGTGCCACGGTGGGATTTCTCTGCTTTACTCTTTCGCCGACTACGCATGCAGAGACGTTTCTCCCTGCTACTGGGTGGACTTTTCTTTTGCCACGATGGGACCTTTTCTCCCTGCCACTGTGGACTTTTCACCTTGCATGGGACTTTGTCACTGCCACGGGGACTTTTCTACCTTGCCACGTGGCTGTTCCCTTGCCGTTGAACTTTTCTTCTCCACGTGTGAACTTTTCTCCTCCTGGCCATCACGTGGACTTTTCTCCTTTGCACCGTGTGGAACTTTCTCCTCACGGGATTTTACTCTCCACTGGACTTTTCTCCTTGCCACTGACTGGTGGACATTCTCTTTGCCACGTGGAAACCTTTTCTCCTTGCCACGTGGGACTTTTTCAACTTTGCCACGTGGGGACTTTCTCCTTGCCATAATGGGACTTTTCTACTGGAGCATTGGGACTTTTCTCTTTGCCACGTGGGACTTTTCTAATCCTTGCCACGTGGACTTTTCTCCTTGCCACGTGGACTTTTCCTTGCAGGGACTTTTCTCCCTTGCCACGTGGACTTTCCCTTGCCACGTGGACTTTTCTCTTTGCCACATGGAGACTTTCTATTTGCCACTGGGACTTTTACCTTGCCACGTGGACTTTTTCTCTTGCCACGTAGGACTTTTCTTATTTGCAGTTGGGACTTTTCCTCTTCCATGTGGGTCCTTCTTTGACGGCTCTCTGCCACGTAGGGAGCTTTCACCTATTGCCGAGTGGGCTTTTCTCTTGCTGCACGTGGACTTTTCATCCTGTGCCAACGTGGGACTTTTTCTTGCACGATGGGACTTTTCTCTTTGCCACGTGGGACTTTCTCCTTGCACGTGGACTTTTTTCTCCTTGTCACGTTGGACTTTACTTCTTTGCCCATGTCTGGACTTTTCTCCTTGCACGTGATTTTTCCTTTGCCACGTGGAACTTTTCTCTTCTGCCACATGGGACTTATTCACCTTCACGTGGACTTTTTCACTTTGCCACGTGGGACTTTCTCCTTGCCACGTGGGACTTTCCTCTTGCACGTGGAAATCTCTTTGCCAATGGGGACTTTTCACCATTGCACGTGGGGAACTTTTCAAACGTTTGGGGGGCCAACGTGGCGACTTTTTCTTGCCACGTAGACTTTTCTATTTTGCTATGTGGGACTTTTTCTTCTTTGCCATTCTGATTTTCTCTTTGCCCGTGGGACTTTTCCCCTGCCACGATGGGACTTTTCTCCTTGCCGTGTGGGCCTATTTCTCCTTTCCATGTGGCTTTTCACCTTGCCACGTGGGACGTTTCACTTTGCCACGTTGGGACTTTTATCCTTGCGCCGGGGACTTTTAACTTTGCCACATGGGGCTTTTCTCCTTTGCGCTGGGCCTTTTTCTCCTTGCCACGTGGGACTTTTCTCCTTTGCCACGTGGGACTTTCTCTTTGACATGGCCTTTCTCCTGCCACGTAGGACTTTTCTATTTCTTTGTGCGAGACTTTTCTCTTGCCATGTTGGGACTTTTCTTTTATTTTTCCTTTGGCCACGGGGACTTTTCTCCTTGCCACGTGGGACTTTTCTCCTTCCAACGTATGACTTTTTTCCTTGCCACGTGGGACTTTTTCCATGCCACTTGGTGATGTGGCAGTGGGTTCAGTGTATACCAACTCAAATATTGCAAGCCCTGGAATTCTTACTTTTGAGGAAAGTGTCGAAAAGAGAGTTTGTCGCAGAGAACAAAATATTACCTGGGAATGCGACATAAGTATGTTTGGGAATTTAAAGAGAATTCACAGAGTCGATGCAAGTAATTTTTTTGAAAAGGTCGAGGAAAGCAGTACTCTGGTGCCTGGTTTAATAAAGTCGAAATGTGAGCTGGAATTGAGATTCGGCGCTGATTATTTTCCCATGCAGAGTAGCTGGTATGTAGTTAATTATTTTCCAGAAAACGTAATGGGGATAGTTGTGTTTGAAACAATTGTGGATTTGGAATGTAATGGAGGATGAAAGAATTTATCGGTCTCTTATTCCCATTTCTTCACCGTACCCATAATTTGTTTCACAGTAACTGACTGCATTGTGCACGGTTTGGATGTTGATATTTAAACACTCACCTGTTTCGTGATTATAATCTTGACATGAGATAGCGCCCGGGCAGTGGAATGTACAGGTGTTGTTGATAAAAACTTTAGTTGTTTTGAGTTTCACACAAGTCACTGTGACCTTGAAACAAGCTCATCGACTCCAATCAAAGAACATTGCACTCCTTGGGCGATTGTAGGATTGGTAGCACTCTGCGACACCATCACAAACCATTGTTCCATGGAGCTCATCGATAAATTATATGAAGAGTGGTAAACTTGTTGGGAGATCGATGAGGAATGGGGTTTAATTTGGACAGAAAACATATTGTTGTGGGCCGGGGGTTGGTGGCGAGAACGACCGCGAGGTGGGGAAAGCTTGCGTCGTCTCCAACCAAACTCCCCGGAATTGTAAGCCATTACTCGGATAACTCTGCGAGCCGGCGGGTCGTTTAACCGACCATGGTCGCCAATATCTCAAACGCGTAGCATAGGGTCTATTTGTCGATAACCAATTTACCTAATTAACTCTGCGATTTCGACTACCGGGGAAACCACGCCCTCGGCACGTCTTGCTCGAACCGGGTCACTCTAGCGACTGCGGTAGGGTTCCAACTACCAACTACCAACTCCGGTTCGGGTGCAGCCGAGCGGAAACTGCCAAAGCCATTCCGCCACCCACCTGTGGGCACCGAGCGTCGGGCTATCTTCAGCGATACACGCGAGCCGCGAGTGCAGATGGCGGTTTTTTCCGAGGAGAATTCGGATCAGGAATGCTACAACCCCAATCTGATCCATCATTAAGAAGCGCGGGGCGGCTTGGCCCCGCCTCCAGACGCCGCCTGAGGGAAGTCGGGATATGCAAATTTGAGGATCAGAAAGATTCACGCCCCTTTTTCTCCATCCAATCGGCGAGCGTGGCTCCGCCCTGAGGTCCGTTTGGATCCTGAGAAGTTGCATATGGTGGGTTCTGGAGCGATAAAAAGACGAACACGGCGGCGCAGGGGGCGGCTTCTCTTTCCTCTTCAGTTGGATTCGCAAGAAGGTTGTGCTCGAGGTTCCTGTCTGCTGTCTGGTCGGGGGAAGAGGTCCTGCGCTCGCGGCTTGGCGAGCGACCTGCAAACGGAGGCACGGACCGGAGACGCGGCGGCGTCGTTGTGGGGTGGACCTGCGCGTCCGGACGAGAAGTGCCGGAGAGGGTTCGCCGGCCGGAGAGAGAGGTCGGGGCCAGGCGCGCCACGCTGACGGTCGCGGGAGAGGGACTCACCAGCAGAACAAGGGAAGTCGCACTTCTTTTCCTCATTTCTTTTGGGTTTATGTGAACGTGTGTGTGTTGCGCCGTGTTCTCGTGAAGTAGAATTGTGTAAGTGGTCCGTGTGTCGCATTAATCGGTCGTAGCTCTGCGTCTTTTGTTTTCTGTTGATATATGTGCAATTGCTTATTGCTGACTGTAAATACATGCTGTGTTTTATGTGTGCTATTTGTGTCTGTCGTTGTAAAATAAATGCTTGTCTGTTGAATTCTCCCGTGTCGCTGCGTCCTTCCTTGTTGGTCTCCATCTTGTTTCACGTAAAGGGTTCGTCGTGGGCGCGGGCCGCCGATAATTAATCTGAACCGTTCAAGGCCGACGATAACACCGCTCGGTTATCCGTTACCCGGAACGAGCCGCTTAAGCGGATCGTGTCCGAAGTCGGCTGTGGCGAGGTAAATCCTCGGTAGGTTACCCGCGCGGGGTACTTAGGTATATCGACTTTCGGCGATTCACCCTATTCGCGCGGTAGAATGCGGACTGGGTTGGTGGTGAGGCGAAAGGTACCCGTGACTGGATCCGGCGTTAGCCGGGAGGGTCGACTGAATTGTCCGTCCGGTGGGCGAGGCGGTCGCGATTCGAGTCACGTGGCCGATCGACGCCGACTAGGCGGAATTCGCAACAATATATATATATTGTATATAGTATAGTATATATATATATATTATATAATATAATATATATATATATTATATATTATTGGGTAGTCGATAAAGTCGAAAAAAAAAATTTTTTTTTTTTGATCTACCTTATTATCACTTTTTCCGTCGATATGTTTGTCTGTATGTCTGTTCTGTATGTCTGTTGGGTAGTCGATCGAAAAAAAAATTGAGATTTGTTCTACCTTATATTATAATTATGTTCTACCCTTATTATATATACTGATAATTATCAGTATTTAAATGGCGATTTCAGTTAATACAATTGGCGATTTCGATGAAACTTGGTTGGTAGTTCATACCATGACCTAGTTGTGTGCAAATGAGAACCGTTGCTATGGACACCACCGTTGCTAGCACGGGACTTTGAAATTTTCGAAAAATCATAAAAATTTATTTTTTCGAAAATCAAAAATCGGCCACACGCGACTGTGGCAGTACATCAGCCATATTGTAAAAAATTCCAGCGGGATCCTATGAAAACTGTCGCGAGAAGATGGACTTTGAATGAACCTGGTCGAAAACAATAAAAAACGAAGTTCGTTATATCTCAGAGACTGAGTCAGATATACATGAAACTGGTATGGTAGTTCATGGTATGTCCTAGTTATGTGTGAGAAAGAACCGTTGCTATGGACCCCTCCATAGCAACGGCCGGCCGTAATGTGAGAAAGAACCGGTGCCTAGCAACGGCCGAAAAACCTCTAAATGTGGGGGTATTTTACAAAAAAACAATCTGCAGCATTAACCCTTGAAGATAGAATCATGAATTTTATTGTGCTTAATCCTCAGGTCATTCCCATCGAACGGGCCCATCGCTTCAGGTTCTATTGGGTAGTCGACTACCCATGTCCACTACCGGCTGGTATATCTGTATGTCTATGTCTGTATGTCTGTCTGTTCGGTCCAGTGCTCCGTTAATACAATGGCGATTTCGATGAAACTTGGTGGGTAGGTTCATACCATGACCTAGTTGTGTGCAAATGAGAACCGTTGCTATGGAGACCACCGTTTGCCTAGTAACGGGACTTTGAAATTTTTGGAAAATCATAAAAAAATTATTTTTTCGAAAATCAAAAATCGGGCCACGAGCGACTGTGGGCAGTACATTCAGCCATATTGTCAAAAATTTCCAGCCGAATCCTATGAAAACTGTCGGAGAAGATAGACTTTGAATGAACCCTGGTCGAAAACAATAAAAAAACGAAGTTCGTTATATCTCAGAGACTATGAGTCAGATATACATGAAACTGGTATGGTAGGTTCATGGTATTGTCCTAGTTATGTGTGAGAAAGAACGTTGCTATGGACCCCTCTGTTGCCTAGCAACGGCCGAAAAACCTCTAAATGTGGGGGTATTTTAACGAAAAAACAATCTGCAGCATTAACCCTTGAAGCTAGAATCATGAATTTTTTTGTGCTTATCATCAGGTCATTCCCCATCGAATGGCCCATCGCGTCAGGTTCTATTGGGTAGGCGACTACCCATGTCCGCCTACCGGCTTGTATGTATATATGTGTATGTAATATATATATATATAATATATATATATATATGTATTTATGTAGATATATATGTTATAATATATATATATGTGTGTGTGTATATATATTATATAATTATGTTATGATATATATATGTAAGTATATATTATGTATGTATATACACATGTAATATGTATATTATGTATATATATAGCGATATATGTCATATATACATCCATATAATTATACCATATATATGTATTATATATATATATATATATGTATGTATATATATATATGTATACATGTATGTATATATATAAATATGTATATGCATATGGATCTGCCATCACGATCCACCACCAACCAGCTGCCTTCTCGCACCCTGACGTGCCAAGGCAAGATCTCGCGGTTCCGTTTCTCGGCTCCCACGAACGTTGTAACTCTTTCACGACAACCTTTGCAACATTGATACTGTTACTCGTCAAGTATGAACCTGCGTGGAAGAGTGGCTGGGGTTGCCGGCAGGGGCTGTTGCAGCGTTGATACTGTTACTCGTCAAGTATGAACCCACGTGGAAGAGTGGCTGGATTTCCCGACAGGGTCAAGGCCCCGCCCCGGAAAGGTATGCCATGGGACCCTGTCCAATCAAAGGCGGACAGCGAGGTGTGTTCACCAAGGTCCCTCCCCACTGAGGAGGTCCATAAATTCCCGAGCACTCTCTGAGGCAGGTGGTCTTTTTTGGGGGTCTTGGAGAGTCTTTGGGGGTCTTGGGAGAGTTTTTGGTGGTCTTTTGGAGAGTTTTGGAGGGTTTTTGCTGTCACAAATGGGGTTTTTGCTGTTACGAAGGTCGTGGAGGCGGCGAACGTGTCTCTGCTGGCCCTCTACAAGGAAGGAAAGACGACCCTGACCCCCCTCCGTGGACCCCACTACTCACCACCGAGCTCCGCCACGAACCTCGAGTCCCACACGTGCGACTGGGGATCAAACTAGCGACCATTGTCAGGTGCCGCAGCACGGAGTACCCCCTTTCTCCGACGCCAGGTACCCACCCGAACTCTGACCCCAGCTTGTCTCTCTCCTCAGCTGCGAGGGTCCAATAAATAACTCTGGGTTTCTTTTCATTTGTGTGTGTGCTGCGTGTGGGCCCGTCTTTTAAGTAGATCTGAATAAGTGTTTTTGCTCATTGTAAATATTCCTTCTTGCATATTCGCGTTAAGTCTTGCCTTTGTCTTTTTATTGTAAATAAACATTTGTAGAAATATTCCCAGTTCGTTTCCGTCCCTTCTTGCATTGGTCAGCATGGTTCGGATCTGAGTTTATCTGATCAGAGATCTGATTGAGATCTGAGTTATCCCGATAATTATTTGTTCATTCAGCCGGCACGGCTTT
>JAXMNL010001035.1:11883-25968 GCA_035128595.1 Eptatretus atami
CGAGGCTCAACTCCAAGCCCAGGATGGCTCCCCAGACTTCAGCGATCTTCAACCCAAAGTGGTCCAGCGCCCACAACGAGAGCGAAGGGATGGATGGTGCGGAGGGTACACTTCCTAATCTACCCTATCCATTAACTTTAAACTACCCCGGGGCTTTCAAAAGCGCCTCTCGCTTAATCTATTGTTCTACAACCAGATTCCGTCGCCGTGTGTTGTGTCCTCCAATTTCGGGCCTCGCCTCCAATTTTCCCCGTGCCCTCACACGGTTCTCTGGCTGGGACCGTGGCTCCCCTTGGCAGCACACCCTCTGCGATCCCTACGATGCCACCCCCGGGCACTACACTGCCTCCGACCTACCAGTCCCTAAACACCGGGAGTGCCCCCATGGCAACTCCCCTGAAACGCCACGTGGCAGGCTGGCCCCGGGCCCTTTCCGAGGTCACCCGTGCCCACACACTGCCCACGCGGCTAATGGCCCCGGGCCCCGCACCAAGCGGGCGCACCCGTGCCCACTACAGCTAACCCGGCCCCCATGGCCCTTGGCCTACCACGGCCGACTAGCCCGTGCCCGGTACCACTCAGCGATACTCACCTTTCGCACCACGCTCCCAGCCCGTCAACAGGGCTCTGCACCCTCCAAAAGGTTCGAGCCACACTCCCACCAACAGCAAAACGACCTCCATTTTCAATTTTACTAACCCAGCTAACTCACTCTACACTGACCCGGGGTCCTTTGGCGGGAGTCACTCCTCCCCCATCACTCATCGCACCATGCATCCACATTCGCTCCACTCACACAGACCCGCTGGCCTCACTCACTCAAATTCTTCACTCACTCAACACACACATCGCTGAACTCTGCCATCCTTCTAACTACATCCCCTAACTAACTCGTGCTCCCACGTCGTCCCTTAAACTAAGCACGTTCCTTTAACACTACGTAGCTAAGCTACGTCCCTACACATCCAAAGTCTGTCCTGTCCTCAAAAAATCTCATTCATTCCCATCCTAGACTCACTACAATCCTCTACCAATCCATTCCACGGCCCCATGAGGACTTACCCCTGCCCCATGAAGCGCTAGCTAAGCTAACCCTTCCCCCTACTAGTTTTCCTGTGCCCGGCAAGGGTCTTCCACCCTGCCCGGGAATCCTGTTCACCCGAAAGCGAGCTTGCTTTGTTTTTAATTTTTTTTTTCAAATTCTGCCAGCACCAGCGCGGCAACTCACAGCTCGCGCACGTCATTGCAGACCTGCACGCGTTACCTCGTCCCTCTTGGACGTACATCCGCAGAGATACCCCTCCTGCGCGGATCCAAACCCCACGTGCAGCCATGACGTCACCCTGCGCACCCCAAAAGCAAACCTCGCACTCCGAGGGCTCCCACGCGAACACATGTGCTCTGCCCGTTGGAGCTAACACACGCTCGCGTGGAGAACCCGTCCGGTCAAATCCGTATCCTGCCTAACTTGTCCGTCCGCGGGATCGGCAAATCCACCGCTGGCGTTTCCGGACCGGGCTTCACTCCCGCAAGCGAGCATGGGGCTCGTGCGTGCACGGCAACGGACTCGCGCTCGCTGCTGGTGAACCCGGCACGGTCCCCAACAACTACGGCGCTACGGCTTGTCCCTCTGTCGCCGTCGTCTCGCCACTCACCACGCACACCTGCGTGTTACGACGCACAGACTCCACCACACACTCACCCCAGGAGACCGGGTGCGTGCTCCCGCATGCCGACCGCATCTCCCTCACATACAGGACCTTACACCACACTGTCTCTCTCACACGGACCTCTCACTCACACCAACCTTTCACTTGCACAGGGGTCTCACTCACACCATGCGTGCCGGAAAGCACGCATCTCCGCACACTCGCAAACACACACCCCTGCACAACCACACTGGGGATTCGTGTCCCCACAAGGGTTCCCGGGGCCTCTATACCCCCAAGCTGCACGTGCACCTATCCACAGCACTCGTGCCCTTCAACTCCGCTTGCACGACCGAACCCACCTGGTCGTGATTCGCCTCAAGGGGGCATACTCCCTCCCCTCGTTCCTGGAGGCGGCCATCCAGCTGCTCCACCGGGTTCTCACCACTCCCGAGCTCCACCCCCATTATCCTCCACTACCTCTGTGTGTGTGTGTTCTGTTCCTTAACCCCGTCTTTATCGTGCATCGTCCTCTACTTTTCCGTCTCCCGCGTCTCTATACATTTATTAGTTTCTGTTTCTTCTGGAGTTTCCATCTCCTGGACTTCAATTTTACTCTCTCTAGTTCATTAATTTCAAACTCGTATAGTTTTGTTTTCTCTCCCACTCTTCCTCACTGCTCTTCATTTTTCCAATCTCATCGTTTCTTTCCAATTGGCTCTTTCCTTCTGTGTTTCATTCGCTCCTTCCATTACCCTTCCTGTTCCTCTCCTGTCCTTCCTTCTCCAGTTTTCATGGTTTGTTCATTTGGTTAATCTCCTTTTGTGTTTCATTTGCTGCTGTCTCATACTCTTCCTTGTTTCTCTCCTGCCCTTCCTTCTGCAGTTTCATGGTTTGCTTCATTTGTGGTTAATTTCCCTTTTGTTTTCATTCGCGTTCTTTGTCTATTCCTCGCCACATCCAGGCCGCCTTTCTTTCAATTGGTCACGCGCCTCATGTTTCTTGTTGTTTTCTATCCCATGTTCTCTCCTCTTCCCTCTCCAATCTCGTTGTGTCTTCAACTCCTGATTTCTCCTTCCTGCTTCATTCGTTGCTCCATTCAACTCTCCTCTATTCCAACTATCTTTTTTCTTTGTCGTTCAGTTCAAATCATACTCTTCTCATTTTTATTCACTGTCTCTCTTGTTCCCAGTTCTGTAATCTCGTCATTTCTTTCAACTGACAGTTTCTTTCTCCTGTCTCATTCCTTGCTTCTTCAGTACTCTTTTGTTCCTCATTCTTTAATCCTGCCTTTGTTCCAATCTGTTATCTATTCAGATGTCTTCCTTACGTTTCCATTTTCCGTTCTCTTCCTTTCTCTTTTTACACCTCTCAGTTCGTTTTGTAGTTCCGTCTCTTGTTTGTGTTTCTGTAACCAGTTTCTTCTCTAATTCTTTTCTCATTCCGCACACTCCGACCTTGCTTGGCTTCTAACTGTTCTTCCGCTTGCCCTTTGTTTGTCTATCCGTCTTCCCCAGTTCCTCTGTCTCCGTTTTTACCTCCAGTCCAGCTTATCAACTCTGCTTTCATGTCTTGAAGTCTTTTCTCACACTCACTATTTTTATTTCCTTCGTGACGTTCTCCCGATATTATTTTTCCTCACCCGCCTTCACCGCGGGCCTCAACGTTGCACCCCCTCCCACTGTCGCTCCCACACGTTGGCGTCGCCATTACGCACTCCGTGTTGTTGCTTCATGCCGCTGCAGCTTGGCCCATTTGCTGCGTTCACCCGCATTTCTTTTATTTCTTCTTCATTCCTTGCGCATTTGTTTCCATATTTGTTTTCATTTCGTTTGTGTTTGTAATATCCATTTCGTTTTCTTTCTCATTGTTTTTTCATTTGTTGCGCATTCCATCCATTTTCTATACAAGCCCTCAAACATTTCCACGTCCGAATCCGTGGGCGACTTCGCACGGTGGGGGCGTGTCGTCCGCACCCAGCCCATGCCGCCCATTTCGAGCTCTGTCCGGTTGGGCGGAAATTGGTTCCTGACACCAATGTCCTGCTCGGGTTTACATCCTGGGGCCAGATCTCACACATTCTAAATCCACTTCTTATACCCCGGCACCCCGCTCCGCCTTGAGCGCCATCTGTATTCCACAATAACGGGTTTAATATTAATCGCTTCGTAATTCTAGAGGATCGGGGGTTCGCTTCTCTCACCCCTGGCCGATTCCCTGTGAATTTAGCCTGGAGACAGCGAGGTTTGTTTTTCCCCGCTCTTCTGAACCAGTGTTCGAATATCCGCCGCCGGCGTGCCGATCGGCCACGTGACTCGAATCCGACCGCCTCAGCCCACGGACGGACCAATTCAGTCGGCCCTCTCGGACAACGCCGGAGCCATCACGGGTGGGTTTAACCCCACCACAACCCATCCGCATTAATCCACCCGTGCGAGGTAGGGAAATCGCCGAAAGTCGATATACTAAGTACTCGCACGGTAACCCTACGAGGGTTGTACCACTCCCACAGGTCGACTTTGGACACGAACCCGCTTAAGCGGCTCGTTTCCGTGTGACAGGGATAACCGAGCGGAGTTTTCGCGACCTTTGACGGTTCCAATAATTATCGGGCGTCTCGCCGCCACTCAAACCCTTTACTGTGAAGCAATTGAAGGACCCAACAAAGGAAACGGACGCAGCGAAAGGCGAAACAACTTCAACAAGCAAGCATTTATTACACACAGCGGACACAAAGCACACATATATCACAGGAACTGCAACATATATCACATAAAGAAGAAACAACAGACGCAGAGCTACCACGACCAACGCGAACATCGGCAAACACTGTATACAGGTTTACTTCTCAAGACCTCGGCGCCACACACACACGTTCACAACAAAACCCAAAAGAAATGGAGTCGCGATTCCCATGCTCGTGTCGATCCTTGCAGGACCGGTCTTCCGCGACGTGTCCCGCTTGGCCCGTGACTCCGTGCTCGAGCGTGGTCGGCGAGGCTCTCCTGGCCTTACGTGCCTGCTCGTGCTGGCCTCGACCACGGGACCTAGTAACCGAGACCAGAGAACACCGAACAAGAGAGCCGACTGAGAACACGAACCAAGCAGAGAGACGCCCCAGACTAACTCGGACCAGGGACCACCAGGCAGCCCGCCTCTCCGATCTTATCCCCCCGCGCGCCCGCCCTGTTTTCTCTCGCCCCGCCATTCGCTCCACCCTCCTTCGAGCAGGGTTCTGAACAGGGCTGTTCCCTCACCCCGACCGCCTCACACTGTCCTCCACCAATCGGCGGCGAGCTCCCCTTCCCTCGCTTCTCTCCTGCCCACTCCAAACGCGGTGAAGCCAGACGACAAACAGGCGAAAACGGCGCATCGTACCTGCTAGCTCTGCGGAGATCGTTAGCGGCGACGGAGCCTGTTTGAAACGCGAGGGCGAAGATGTGGCGCGTGATTGGTGGGGGTGGCGCCGGTTGTGAGAAGCCGCGGTGTGGTTGGTGCGTTTGTTCAAATTAAAGAAAGAACAGAAAACGACTATCTCTAAGGATCGCAGCCCGACACGAATCACATTAAATTCCCTCTAAACATATGGTGGGCTAACCGTATACATGTACATCAGAATTATCTCACTACGGGACCTGAATCATGGGTTGCGAATTTCCACAGCCTAACAATATTATAACAGATTGATATGGGCCATCTCCAAATTCAGCCGCTGTGTTTTGTGGCAGCCATTTCCACTGCACAAAATTTTGAGATGGCCATACCCAAATCTGTTTCTAGTATTGTTGGCTACTGTGTGCCAAATTGTGCTTTCTCTCATCTATAAATGCACAATTGTTATTTTATATATAAGTTCCCCTCTATATATCTATCGAGAAGTCCGAAAGATTATAAACGGCATGTGTTGTATACTTTTGATGGTCAGAAATGAGATCGTTCATGGGTGAAAATCGGAGGATGAGCTTTTTTATCGCGGATTGAAAAACAAATTTTAAATTGGATTCTGACGATTTTGTTAAGAAAATTAAAAAAAAAATCTTCCTCTCTTTCATTGCCTCCCCAAGGACTCAAATAACATGCCAGTTCAATTTTATCGTCTCTTCAATGTCATTACCCCCAGCACGTAGCGGCCAAAGTGGGGTTAAGCAATATGGTTACTCTGTCTGTCTGATCGACCGTCAGTCATATGATTGAGGTACTACTTAATTTTTCATCAAATGGTATGTTAACACTGTAAAACATGAATGGAACACGACATTTCCAGCATACTGTTGGTTGTGAATTGGCAAATTGTACGAATCTATTCCCGATCGCACAGCCATATTTAGCTGTCTTAAGTAATACTTCAGTCTGTCTGTCAGTTATGGCAGTTCAACCAAAATTGAAAATCATTCCAAAAACAGAAAACATTACTGTTTTTTTAAGGACGTTCATAAAGGACACAACAAACAGCGTAATAACCACTGAATATGGTTAAATAAGATGTGTGTAAAAAGACCGTGCATAAATGGGGTAAACTTCTGAAAAAAAGTGTTTTTGTTTTTTTTCTGTTTCTCCGAGCCTTTCAAATATTGTTTTTTCCGAATCGAGTTATATACTTGTACACTTTAAACACAAATTGCCTGGCTACACTTCCAAAAAAACAATCTGTTTAGCCAGTACTTTAGGCTGAACAGGATGGCCTCGAGGTATGCACACTCGCCTCTAAGCTGTCTAGCCAGGGTTGAATCCCGACCCAAGCTACTGACTGCAACTGTGTTCATAATTGTGTGTGTTCGTCCCTTCAAATGACATTAAACTGGTGAATTCCCCTTCTGCCAGCTGAGTGGTGGATGGTGTAAAGATCACATGGTGTCCTTCTGAAGAGTCGTGAGCTATTGCCGACACCATGGCAGAAGTTCCAAGTTCCTTGCCCTAACCAGAGAAGAGCATCAACATCAGTGCATAGCTATGCCCCAAGCCAACATATGCTACCATACAGCCTTGTGTTGCATATGGATGAAGAAGGAAGAGAAGAAAAGCAATATTTGGCAAAGTTTTATGCCGTCTCAACCAATGAACCTGCTGCGCACACTGCACCGATCGTGCTCGAACGCAAGCAAGAGTTGAAAAGACCCTTCCCATCCTTTTTCTCAGGACTGTGGGGTAAGTTTTTTTCTTCTTTCACTGGGTTTTTCCGCCCCAAGTTTTTTTTTTCAATTACCTTGCCAAAAACATAATTTTTAAAACTGATGTCTGGTGTTGACTGAATGCGTTAGAGTGTTGGCTGCTGGGATTAGAGTCCAGAGTTCCAAATTTCTGCTTGGGCTGTTGAATTATAACCAGGTGAGGGTTGACTCTGCCCTTCATCCTTCCAAGGTAGGCAAAATGAGTTGCCAGCTTGCTGGATCCTGTGTCGGAATGGGCGATCGTTCCAGATTGTGCTCATACCCAGGAACTGGCTTCCGAAGCACACGCTCCCGCACAGAGTATGGTCCCGTATGAAATGGAATCTTAGACTCCTTCTAACTGGCCACAACATTGCAAAGAAATCTCCATTTCCAACAAAGAGTTGACCAAACAATTATTATCATAAAGTTTCAAAGGAGCCACAAAAATCATTGAGACTGAGTGAATTGTCACATACTTCCACATATCCTCATCTTAAGGCCAGTCCCATGCTTGCAAATTCTCTTTACTTCACCTAACCACGATTCTCATCTCTGTAGCTGCATTGATGCGGGACTCCAATTCTTTAAACAACTCCTGCCATACGTGAAGCCTCAGAGTCAATTCTTCCATGCACAGAGTGGAAAAAGTCCAAAAAGGACAACACGTGGAAAGGGCCAAAATTTTTTTAAATGAGAACAACAAAAAGGGAGCAGAAATTTAAAAGACTTTTTAGACCTCCCGCCCACCAAAGGTGAAAGGAGGTTGATGTTTTCAACCTGTCTATAAAAAATTTCCACAATGGCAGCCAGAACGGCTTGTCCGGTTGTCTGTTTCTGTTTGTCAGGAATATTCTCAAAAAGTTGTTGGCATGATTCGAAATAACTTGGTGACATGGTAACGGAGTGTGACAAGACGAACTCCTGACTTAGATTTTGGTGAAGATTTGGGATCTGAATCCGCATGCTAGTTTTTTAAAGTATTCTTCACCATTGAAAGATAGGGCCCCAAAAAACGAACTTGTATATATATATAATATATTATATATAATTATATAATTATATATAATATATATATAATAATATATAATATCGAGAGAATAGGTGAGTGTATAAAGGAGAAGTATATATATTAAAAAATATATATTAAAAAAATATATAAATATATATCACGATAATCCTCAGAAAACTTGAGTTGGGCACAGATATGTCTGTAGATCAGGCATTGCGGTGAGGTGGAGGTATATCCGCTCTACCCTAGTGCCCTTCGATTACCCTCGCCAAAGGAAGGGATTGCATTTGGTCCGTGTTTTCTGCCACCCAAACTTTTGTTGGTTTTCTCCCAAGCGCTCTTGTCGAATTTGAGCAGGAAAATTTTCACCATTGGTGCCGATTACTCATGTTAAATATGTGGGTTTATTGCTGAATTGTGAGCGTCCCATACTGTTGCGGGCAGGTATATCGGCGAATTTGAGGCACGACCGCCGCTAGATGGAGCTGCACAGGTCCGACATACCACCATCACCCGGAATTTATAGTCATCACCCCGAGAATAACTCGTAGACAGATAAGGTCACATAATAATGGAACCGGCAATAGTTCGCCAATAGATCGACCCACGTGGGGTAGGGGATCGGATTGGCCAATCGTGCAATTGTTACACTAAAAATACCCAGCTGATCATCCAAATACCGGGGAATTCGCCCTCGACGTGCTGCGGGCACGAGACAACAGCCACGCGCGAGCGTACGCGCGGAAACTATTGTATTGCGAGCTGCCTAGCGGAATGGCGACTGCCACGTTCATGGTCACCGATCCGTCGTGCCAATGTCCTTACGCTGCAGCAACAGCTGGCTATTCTGTTATTAGATAATATTAGCTGATTTAGGAAACAGGTAAACATTTATGTCTTCGTATATTCGGAGTTCATACAATAGTAAACCTAGTAGGTTCTGTCCGAGTTAACTGGTGTCATAGTTAGTACATACCGGTAGTTCTGATTAGCTATTTTGTACTCTTTGGTTAAATTGTGTAAACATAAATGTTTCACTATACGGTTTAATGTGCCGGGGCATTAATGTGCAAATTATGCTCCAATGTTGTATTTTTGTTTTACTCTAGATGTTTTCCCTTTTGAGTGTAGCTCACTTTGGGGGGGTTTCCTGGGTTCTAGGGCCATGCAGCAAGACCAATTTGTCTTGGTAATGGACATGTTACAACTCTACGGTGTGGGAATGTATTAATAGGTTTGTTACGGGCATGTTGGAATCGCAAGTACACCATAAAGGATCCGCTCTAAGATCAGTGACTATACCTAAGTTTACATTGTGCAAGCTAGGTCCACCTGGTTTAAAGGGAATTCTTCATGTTGATCACCCGGCTGACGGGCATGCTGCGGACTCCTTGAGGATAGCGGGCTGTTTTCAGTTTATATCTATCGTTTTTGAGCCACCATTGCAACAAACCTCCACACAGCGAACCAGCCACCACCAACGTTCGCTCTCAACAACCGCTTGGACCGGAGGCGCAGAAAACAAGAAGCACTGTGGTGTTATGCACGGCTCGCGTAGCCCTGCTGCGGGTCTCTTTTTTATCAGGCCACACCTGATTCTCCCGCCGTCCTGCCCGCGTGTGTGAGTGTTGGGGGAAATTGGCGATTGAACCGAGCGGTGTGTGGGTGTCAAAGTGCGTGTATGAGTTAATTTTGGCGGGAATAATTCCTGCCGCGAGCCAAAAACTGGACTTTCCTCGTCCCCCGCACGGGTGAGGGCGAAAAAGGAAGAAGAGATAATTCGGGGGAGACGACTCGAGCACGAGGGCAGGAAAAAATCGACCCTAAAAATTAGTGTAGCTTCCAGGTGTGATGGGTGAGCCAGAAACGGGTGGCGGGCATAGGTCCGGGCGCGACGCGATATACAAGAACTTAAGCAAGACATGGGGACGACATCAAGAGAACGCTTAGCGATAATGCTCGGGGGTACTGCTTACCGTTCATGCTGGCTCGGTTCGTTCTTGATCTCGTGGCGCTGGTCACCCCTTGGCTTCTCTTCTCCCCTTCTCCCTTCGTTTGGACCTCATTCGTTTGGAGTCTTCTATATAGATATCTCTCTCACTCTGTCACCAAAGCGCCTTTAGCAACTGTCGTTGTGTGCTTAGTGTACGTGTCGGAGGTTTGAAGGCCAACTAGGACAAACAAGCCAGCAAAGGCGCGGCGAGAGGAGACCGGGCTGACCACGCCAGGGTAGGTGCCGCTACGCAAGCGCCGTGGGGAGAGTGACGTCCGCGAACCTGCCCACCTTCAGCGCCTACGACGGCAGCGAGGTAGCCCTACGTCTCACGGGACCCGTTCGGTCCTTCCAGGTCCGCGTGCCATAAAGGTATCCGCGGACCCGGTCTGCCCACCTCGTCTTTGGGGTTGGCCAATGTGTGGCTTTTGATTTGTATGCATGCGTGTGGCGCCGTGTCCTGGCCAAGTAGAAATGATGATGAGATCACTGTTAGATACGCGCAAAGCATCCGTCGGTGTTTTCTGTGTTTCTATTATTGTTGTGCGATAGAGTATTGCATAACAATGCTCCGATGCTTGTGAGTAAAAAACAGTAGTGCTGTTATATAAAGTGTCCATGTGAAGGAAAATTGCTGTGATATCCCCAGTTCGTTCAACTCACCACATATCTTACACAATGACCACATACGAAGATGGGAACGGAACTAGAACATAGGAATCTATTGACTGAGACGCAGTGTTCTAAAAAAGATTAAAACAAGGAGTCACTCCGTCGGAAGAAGGCGAAGAGAACGGAAAATGCACAAATACGCCGCTCGGTTACTCACGTGTTAGCACGGAGGACCGCTTAGCGGTTCGTGTCCTAGGCCGACCTGCGCGAGTACGATCGCCCCCGGTCGAGCGCGTGTACTTTGCGAGGTACCTTAGGTAGGGACAATCTCATCGCCAACCCCTGTGTCCCAGTGCGAGTTCAAAACACAGTTTGGCAATCGCCCAAGCAAAGGCAAGGGTTTTACTAATAGTGAATGAGGAACAAGAAAGAGTACTGAAAGAACAAGGACATGATTGGGATGCGACTGGGGATTCGTGTCCCCACAAGGGTTCTCGGGGCCTCTATACCCCCCAAGCTGCACGTGCACCTATCCATAGCACTCATCCCTTCAACTCCGCAAAGCACGACCGAACCCACCTGGTCGTGATTCGCCTCAAGGTGGCATACTCCCTCCCCTCGTTCCTGTGAGTGCGGCCATTCAGCTGCTCACACCGGGTCTCTACCCAGTCCGCGAGCTCACCCCCATTATCCTCCACTACTCTGTGTGTGTGTTCTGTTCCTTAACCCCGTCATTATCATGCAGTCTCTCCTCTATTTTCTTTCTCCCGGTCTCTATACATTTCTTCTTGTTTATTTCTGTTTCTTCTGGAGTTTTTCCATCTCTCTGGACTTCAATTTCTTCTCTCCTTCAGTTCATTAATTTCAAACTCGTATAGTTTTTGTTTTCTCTCCCACTCTCCTCATGCTCCTCATTTTCCAATCTCATCGTTTTTCTCAATTGGCTCATTTCCTTCCTGGTTTTCATTCGCTGTTCTTCATTACCCTCTCTTGCTTCCTCTCCTGTCCTTCCTTCTCAGTTTCATGGTTTGCTCATTTGGTTAATCTCTTTTTGTGTTTCATTTGCTGCTGTCTCATTACTCTTCCTTGTTCTTTCTCTCCTGTTTCCTTCTGCAGTTTCTTGTGCTTCATTTGGTTAATCTCCTTTTGTGTTCTTCGCTGTTCTTTGTCTACCTCTTCGCACTCCAGCCTCGCCTTTTCTTTCAATTGGTCAACCTCAGCTTCATGTACTTTTTGTTTTCTATCCCATTGTTCCTCTCGCTATTCCCTCTCCAATCTCGTTATGTCCTTCAATCTCCTCATTTCTCCTTCCTGCTTCATTCGTTGCTCCTTCTTCTCTCGTATTCCAACTTATTTTTTTTCCTTGTTGTCGTTTCAGTTTCAATTTCATACTCTTTCAGTTTTCTATTCCACTGTCTTTCTTGTTCCTCGTTCTGCAATCTCATTATTTCTATCAACTGACAGATTTCTTTCTCCTGTCTCATTCCTTGTTCTTTCAGTACTCTTTCTTGGTCCTCATTCTGCAATCTCGTGGTTTCCTTCCATTGATCGATTTCCTTCTTCTGTCTCATTCGTTACTTCCATCATTACTCTTTCTTGCATCTCATTCCAATCTGGCCTTGCTTCCAGCTGTTCGATCTGTACAGCGTGGTTCCTTAACGTTCATTCTCCGTTTCGTTCTTTCCTCTCTCAACATCCTCAGCTCGTTTTGTAACTCAGAAACTTCTTTTCCAATTCCTTTCTCATCTCCGCACACTCCAACTTTGCTTTGGCTTCTAATTGTTCAATCTGCTCAGTGTGGTCCTTAACGTTTCATTCTCTGTTCTCTTCCTTTCCTCTTTTAACATCTTCAGTTCGTTTTGTAATCCTCTTCTTTGTTTCGTGTTTCTGTAACTCAGAAGCTTTCTTTTTAATTCCTTTTTTCAACGTCCCCAGCTCATCTTGTAATTCCTTCTCTTTGTTTTGTGTTTCTGTAACTCAGTTTTCTTATGTCCAATTCCTTTCTCATCTCCGCACCCTCCGACCTTGCCCTGGCTTCCAACTGTTCTTCCGGCTTGCCCTTGTGTTTGTCTATCCGTCTTCCCAGTTCCTCTGTCTCCGTCTGTTTGCTTTAGCGTGTGCTATAGGGTGTGATTCCGTGTGCCACGGAATAAATCGTGCATTGTGTGACTGTTTTCCCCGTTTCGCTTCGTCTTTTACTTTGGATTGAACCTCCATCCTGCTTTCAACGTAAAGGGTTCGTAGTGGGTGGCATAAACGCCCGGTAAATAATTCTGAAACCGTCGAGGTCGACGATAACACCGCTCGTTTATCCGATAGTACGGAACGGCCCGCCCAAGCGGCTTCGTGTTTCCGGAGTCGACCTGCGGCGAGGTACGATTCGCCCGGTTTACCATCCGGGGTGGGTACTTAGGATAGGTCGAATTTGTTGGGCGAACCACCCCTAATCCTATACGCGGGTGGCCGATTGGCACGATTGTGGTGAGGTCGAAAGGCCCAACCCCGTGACTGGATCCCCGCGTTGCCGGGAGGGAGTCCGCTACGACGATTGTCCGTTCGGTGGGCGAGGCGGTCGCAGGTTCGAGTTCCGTGGCCGAATGCGCACGCCCGACGGGCCGCGAAATTCGCAACCACTGGTGTACAGGAGTGTGATTCTAATCCCTCCCGTCTACAAGCTAATTTCACAGGGAATCGGTCCAGGGGTGAGAGGAGCGTCCCCGATTCCCTCAAAATTACGAGCGATTAAAATTAACCGCCTTACGTGGAATAGATGGCGTCTCAAGGCGAGCGGGAGCCGGGCGTAATAGAAAATGTAATATGTGTAGTGTGTAGACATCATCGGTCCCAGGATGTAGACCCCGGCAGAACAATTGGTGTGCAGGAAACAGTTTCCCCCCAGAACGAAATCCAAGGGGGCCCGAAATGTCGGCGGCGGCAGAGGCCGCGGTGTATAACACGTCCCCTCCCCCTCGTCACCAAAACCCCGACCTGGGCCGCACGGCTCACTTAGTGCACACCAGATCATGCCCGACTATTCGCCATGGCTGAGAAAAAATAAAAAAGAAATGAGAAAACGCAACAAATAAAAGAGTAACAAGCAGAATGAACAAAAAAACACAAACGAATGAAAACTGAATAAACAAGAGGCAAGCATCAGAGGACACTACAACGAAATGAACGAAAATGGATGAAGAAGAAATGGGACGCACGTCAAATGGAAAGCAACAAAAAACGAAATGAAGCGGCAAAATGGATGGAAATGAACGAAAAATGGATGTTTAAAACGTAGGCACTCAAAATGGAAAACACAACAAAAAACGAAATGAAGGAAGAAATAAAAGAAATCGCGGGGTGAGAATCGCAGGCAAATAGGCCAATGCCTGCAGGCGGGCATGAAAACAACAGCGAAGTGCGTAATGGCGACGCCACGTGTGGGAGCGAACGAGCTGGCAGGGGGTGCAACGGTTGCAGGCCCGCGGTAAGGCGGGTGAGGAAAAAATAATTCGGAGACGTGTTGGGCGAGAAGCGTGAGGTGACGGAAAAAGTGACTGTAACCGAGAGGGAAAAATTAATTGGGGTGACGGAGACGTCACGAAGGAAATAAATAGTGGGTGGTGAGAAAAGACTCAAGACATGATAGAAGAGAGGTGATAAGCTGGGAACGGGAGGAAA
>JAXMNL010001037.1:10119-25958 GCA_035128595.1 Eptatretus atami
TAATAATTATTTTTTGATCACTTGAGTTTGTTTTCCATTTGAATGAGGAAACGAACACACTTGGAGCTTTGCCTGACGCAACCTAACTCTTTACATCTTAGCATTCCCTAATTTCATTGCTTGTTCCCTAATTCCCTAAGTTTCTGACGATCTCCAGCCACTGATTTTGTGAAAAATTAAGGAAAATAAAAAAATTCTGAATCTGTGGTATTGGGGTTCGTAGCTCTGGCCGAGCAAGCTGGCGCAACATGATGTTGCAGAGTCCTTTTTCACTGGAAATACCTGTAACGATCATTACCATCAGCACCCATTGTGGCAAGCTCCGTAACAGCCGCGTGACTCCGACATGAACATCCGAACCAAGTGAAACTTAAGAAGAGCATCCATGTTACTTGCACTAATTAAAATAAAAGTGTTGAGTCACAATTTAAAAGATCGCAGTCGCCTGCTTCAAGTACCTGTATCTCAGCCCCACCTCCACCATCCTACACTACTCATATTTGAGTTTTCCCATATCAAATGTCTCATGTTTAATTTATTCGCAGGCAATGTGAGCATGCGAACGTCATGAATCACCATCAAATATCAAGCAAACGTCTGGCCCTGTTTCTCTGTATCCTTGCTCATGAAGTCATCAATATTGACTTCCGGTTGTCCAAGAACGTCGTAATCATATACACAACTTGCTATAGCTGTCAGAAGCATCTGCCTGTACACTATGTTGACACTAACAGACTCAAGCGATGCAAGACAGCTTTCTGTTGATCAGGCAGAAGGAACTGACAATGAAAGTACCACGGTGGTGTTTGAACTGGTTGCTTCATTTGTGTTCAAGGGAAATTAGTTTATGCCGCATTGCACTTACTAGCTTATCTTGGTGCCGTGTCGTTCGTCGTTATTAGGAAAATAAATTTATAACGTAGGTTTTAGTTTTGGCAAAGTCCATGAGTCGTTTATAAGATCTGAATGTTCTTCCCAATGAACCAGCTCATCAAGAGCACATCTTGTCCATGAGGCCAGCAAATTGTGTGAGCAAATAGGCTTTGGCACTTGGAAAAGGAAAATGAGGTTTTTCCGCAGTAAAGGACAAGACCATGTCTCTTGTATTGTGAACCTTGTTCGCTCGTGTGTCATGTTCCAGGTCTGCCGGGTAATGTTTTTTGTAGACTGGCCTGTTCTGGGAATCAGGTTGATTGAACAATCTGAACAATTTTCTGCTGACTTGAAACAAATACATCACAATCTGACGTGTCAAACGTCGTAAGTGAGGCAATTGTTTTTAGGCCCTTAAAAGGTATTCTAAAATTTGAAAGCAGGTCACATCGGCAGTAGAATAACAAACGTTACGTGGGAACCACGACATCAAGCCTCACTAACTTTGCTTATTCCTTTCTCAATCCAGAAAGAGGGGTTCTAAACAGTCCTCCAAGAGCTCGTGTGGTATTCTCTTTTTTCTTCTCGAGGAGGTTCCATCGACCAAGGATTTTTACCTCCACCACGAAGCCGGACGAGGTATGTTTCAATCCCTGTTTGTTTGTCTGTGAGCAGAATATCTCCAACAAGTTCTGAACGGATTACGGACGTAAACTTGGTGAACAGTTGGTGTATGACAAGGAAGAACACTTGTCTCAAGTAAGGGTGTCACGATGATGCTCACAATGTTCTTCAAGGCCGATGGATGGCTTTTTCTCAACTCGTCATTTCCTCCAAACATTGTTGAGAACTGCAGGAGAAAGAACAAAGGATACACAAACAGCTGAATAACATGCTATATCCACTCAACCGATTAAAGCAAATTGAAAGGCAGCTTACGTGCGTGTGTTCCAGAGATGGCACATAAGTATTGTGGCGAATTTCGCGCCCTCGGCGTGCGGACGGCCACGTAACTCGGATCGCGGCACGTCGCCCACCGGCGGACAATTCAGTCGTGACCCTCCGGGAACTATCGCCCGGAAGCCGTCACGGGTTGGGCCTTGACCTCACCCCCCCACCAAAATTTTCTTGGGCCCCCCCAAAAAATCGGGCCCAAAAACCCCCCGCGTAGGATTAGGTTGTTCGCCAAACTCGACCACCTAAGTACCCACGCGGATGGTAAACCGGGCATCGTACCTCGCCGCACGGTCGGACTCCGGCACGAGCCGCTTTGGGCGCCCGTTCCGTTACTATCGGGATAACGAGAGAATACCGGTGTTATCGTCGCCTCGACGGACACGTTCAGATTATTTACCGGGCGTTTTGCACCCACTACGAACCCTTTACGTTAAGCAGGATGGAGGTCCAATGAAGAAAAGACGAAGCGAAACGGGAACACAGTTCCACACAAGCACATTTATTTCCGCGGGCACACGAGCACCACATATAGCACGTATTTTACAGCCACAATTAGCAAAATGCACATATATCATTTAAGACAAAGACAAATAATGCAAGCAAACGCAAAGAGCTCGCCCCACCGGACTAAACTTGCGAACACTCGGCAACACTTATACAGTTCTACCTTACAAGACACGGCGCCAACAACACGATTCACACCTAAGCAAAGAAAGAACCCCCTCAAAAGGCAGGGAAGTCAGACTGGCCCGGGGCCTAATGCGCGTGGACCTGTCAGTGAGCGGCCAGTCCACGAGACCGAAGGTGTCCTAGCCCGCGCCCTCGTGGCGAGCCGCCAAATGTCGCCTGCAGGCGGTTTCGTGGGCACTTCTGTTGTAAGTGGGAACGGGGCCCCCTTGTCGCACTCTCTCACGCGGGGGGAAAGGGTGAATTGTTGATCTCTGGGAGGGAGTATGGCTGCTTGCCGAGTCCCGCGATGCGCGATTCAACGCGACCGGTCCTGACTTCTCGTCCCGGGCCCGAGCCTCCAGTTTCTCCTCAGCCGATCTCCCTCCGCAGCCGTTCGCCTCCGAGCCGTCTGCCCCACTTCTGCTTCGAGCTCCGTCTCCGACTCGCCCCACCGATACTGCCGTCTGCCCGATTCGCCTGCCGTTGTCTTTTTATCGGCTCCAGGAACCCACATATGCAAATTTCTCGGATCCAAACGACCTCAGGGGAGCCACGCTCGCGATTGGATGGAGAAAAAAGGGCGTGGACTCTTTCCTGATCCTCAAAATGCATTATGCGATTCCCTCAGATGCGTGGGGGGCGGGCCAAGCCTTCCCCGCGCTTCCTAATTGATGGATCAGATTGGCGTTGCTTCCTGATCGAATTCTCCTCGGAAACATTCTGCACTCGCGGCTCGCGTTGTATCTTGAAGATAGGCCGACGGCTGCGCGTGTTCACAGGTGGTGCGGGAGTGGCCGTAGGGAGAAGTGGTGAGGGTTTTCGGCGGTTGTTCCATGCCAATGCGCTGTTTGGAATGGCGGTGGTGAAGGTTGCGGTACGAGTGGTGAAGGTAGGTTGTGGCTGCTGGCGTTGTTGTTGTTGTTGTAGTGGTTGGCTCAAAAACAAAGGTAGAAACAGAAAAACGCCTACTCAAGGACGCAGCCCGAATGAATCACATTTAATGGTCCCTCTAAACAATGGGTTTGGGCTAACTACACATGTACTTAAGGGAAATATATTCTCACCTACGGACCTTTTATTGGTTATGCGAATTTCCACAGCCGTACAGTTATTTTTGAAGACACAGAGAGAAATGGTTGGAAGGGTTCATGGCAAAACAGTGTGCAGGACGAATGGGTGGAAACCGTCCGATTCCAACACCTCCGCAGAACGAGCTGGTGTGGTACAAGGGTTCATGGATGCTGACAGTTATTCGTGATATGGTGAACATAATAATATGTATATATAACATATATAATATATAATAATTATATATATAGATGTTACACATCATTATAGTGATGTTAATTTACCTCAACACCTGATGTTTAACCCCTGTTTGCTGCTGGAACGAGGATAGTCTTTGAAAAGTTACGGACGAATTCGACGAAACTTGTGACGTGGGGGTGTAATGAGCAAGGACGAATTGGTTAGATTCTCTTGAATTCGAATACCAGACACTAACTTTTTTGATGATTCTTCACCGTTGAGAGATGGCCAAAAAACGATGTAAATAGCACAATATCTCCAAAAATATGGACGACTGATGACAAACTAGGTGGGTGAGTTTGGTGGGGTGACAAGAAGAAGCCGATTAAATTTTACTTCACGTCCGAATCCAGATCCGCCATCTCAGTGGGATACAAAACCGAAACTGTTCAGCTGGCGGAGGTTTGCGCTCTACCGAGGTGCCGTGGTTTTTATGAGTGTTCAATCGTCATCCAGCGAGTGATGGGAACGGCTTGAGGCTGGAAGCAGGAATGACGTTAACGCCGTAGGAGCTGGCCTCGTGCTTCAACGTAACGGGTGTGACGTCACAGTGAAACCGCGTGACGAACGGATGGGAAGAAGAAATCCAGTTCCTTAGTATGGAGATGATCGAGGCTGGGTGGAAGAGCGAGATACAGATGGAACAAAATGAAAGGGGAAACATCAACAGCAGAGTAGAAGGGAGAGTTAGATCGAGGGAAGGGGGAGGACAGATGGTTGTCACAGCTTGAATGAACACAGCGAGAAGAGGAAGAGGAAGGGGAACGGGGGATGAACAGAAAAAGGACAAACAACCGGACAACTAAACAAGGGGTGCTGGCCCCCCCCTCCCCTCCCTCTCTCCTTGGTGGCGGGGTACTGGGAGTCTATCCCAGAAAGGTTTTTTAATTCCTCACTCTGACAAATGAAGCGATTATCCTGGAAAATTGAGCTCAGGTTTGAATGTGAAAATCGATTCTCACCGGTATTGAGAAGGGCGAACCTGAGGGTCAGGGAACTTATTCGAACTGAAGAGTCCAAATTAATTAATAAAAAACCGTTGGGGAAAATTTCGGAGAAGGTAAAAAATAACTTTGTTCATAAAAGTGAAGTATTTCCTAGTCAAATGCGGTTTGAGTCCAGTTTTCGGTGTCACCGTCGGAGAATTTGGCGGGGAAATGCACCACTGTCCGGTATTTACCGGTAAATCCGAAAGCTACACAAATAACAAAACAACACCACAAGCCACACAGTAAAATATCACAACGCACAGATTGTATATATATATATAATTTATATATATATATTATAGATGTTTTGTCCATAAACCCTGGACAAAAATACATGAGAAAAATGGAAGGCCTCACAGCCTAATTAACTTGAATTTAATAAAACTGATATTACACACATGACATGTTAAACCTGTCAAACCAAAGGAACATTTGTTTAATCGTCTTCCCAACCAAAAAACATGCATGAATGTCGCGAAATCAAAGGAATATCGTCACACAAAACCACGATGACGTGGACAGCCGGCAACACCACACCGATTCAAAATGCGGGACGCACTCTCTTTTCTTCTTTTTAATATCTTCTTCTCATCGATCATATCATCTCTTCTTCTTCTTCATACAATCAGTCACATTCCTTGTAAACGGTATCGATTTCAATTCATCGAACTGCATCGTTTATATACATTAATTTAAACTTTACGTGCGTTCACACTTTGATTGTGGGGCCCTAATCTTTTTGTGAAAAAAAAAACAAAAAAAAAAACGCAAGGGGTTTTTTCTTCTTCTTCTTGTTCTCATCAAAAATCAGTGGACTCGCAAGGTTGCGTCATGAAGCGTCCCTATCACGGAACACCACGTGTCCTTCGCACGGCAAACCTTCCTCAACACACGTACTTTTCAGTACAGACGGTGCACGATGACCCGAGGACTCTTCAGGTGAAAGACTCAGAGCGAACACCCGGATTCACGAGCGGGCTCGCGATGAGGAAGGTGGTCGGTCCACGAGGTTGGAAAGCGCGGTAGTCTCCCCGTCCCCATGGATTACCAATCCCCATCCAAGTTGCGTAACTTAATATGTTCATGAAGTCCCACATTCCACTGTCTATCACCACCTTGTACATCGACGATTACCCTCTGTATACCGTCATTGACGTTCATCATTCGATTCCTCATTACTCTCGTTTAACCAAATTCAGTGTGAACGCATTATTGTGTCCTTTTGGCGACCCCTGCAACCGCACACAATGGCCCTCCTCCTTTCGAATGAACTACGTGGGACTTCCACCTGCACCGAGGAACTTCTGGCCTGGATGAGACGATGACTTACCTTACTACAAGGTTGAAGTACGCTCATTGAATTGAACAACACCCGCCCTTGTGAAGCACCAGGACGAGAGTTTGTAGTTTGTCCGGTATTTGTCATGGAAAACAAAATCCAAACCTGATGATGTTCTTTCGATCATTCACTTCCGAAACCCTGCTTGGTACCTTTTTGACCCCCGACCAGTAAGCCCCGGTGTCCCCAATGGCAGCGGAGCCGCAGGACACCAGGTGGGCTATCCCCGGTATCAGCCCGGCATCATTGGCCATTAGCTGACACACGCTTATGGCTGACATTGAAAGGGCAGGATGGGGGACTCAAATGGCGCGGAAATTTCAACTGTCTTAGTGGAAAGCTGGCTACAAATTGCGGAGTACGGCACGTGCGCCAGCGTGAAAAGGTAGTCGACCGGCTGAGGGGAAAAGCAGAAGAGAATTGCTCAACGGGGCGATAGATAGGAGCAGGTAACTAAATATACGTGCGAACAGAGCCGCGGAGATCGAGATTCATATAAAAGTGAGCCGGCGGAGGGTGTGTTTCCCACTCCGCTCGCTTTTATTTTTAAATAATTAAATAAGGCCGTTAATTATCTTCCAAGGGGTGTTTAAGTTCACCAAACACCCATAGTTTCACTCTGCACTCCCTTGGTTTCCCTTAACATACATGAAAAGTTCAGGCTGATAGGTTTCATGGTTTTGGTGTTATGGAGGAGACACACACACGACTGACACACATTGACATTTATGTGTAGATATTGCTTCAAAAACTACGGAACCAAATCCAACCATATTTTTTTCCCAAGGTACCCCACGTATGGTTTCTGTCTGGGTCGTGTGTCCAGGAGAGGGGATCAGGGTGGAGGAAACGTCCCAATTATCTCATGTAAATGTGTATCTACACGACCAGCCGGTGGTATCTGACATTACAAATACAATCATGTCATAAAAGAGTTCAAACAAGTTGACAATTACATGACGTGATGATGAAATCTGAGTGAGAATAATTCGAAAATCTCAGAATGTTCATTTCACTCATTTAAGCAGACGTTCCAACCAAAGCAAACAACAATGAGCTTCGCAGTGAGCGGAGGTGATTTTTTTTGCTCACGCCATATGCAGGTAAGCAGCAAGGATGGTTGATGAAGATTACATCAGCTGACTTCCAAGCAGAGGGAAGATGACCCCGGGAAAATGATAGAGTGAATAGAGCAGAATGTTTGGATACAAACGTGCCGTCGTTTGATTAAATCCGTCAGGGAACGACGGGACCTACTGGTGGAAACATAAAGCTAAATTTATTATTTTTTTTTTGTTGTTGCCGCACGACCGAGAACGAAAGTGGGTTAAACAATCGGTTCACTTTGTCTTCTGTCTGTCTACAAACATCAGTTTATGTTCGAGGACAACTCAATTTCAGTTGAAAGTTATATTTGAACATTAATCGGAAAAACAAACCTTGGTTTATCAGGACTTTGGCGATGAATCCGTCCCGATCGCACTGCACGGAGAGGAGGAAGGTAATAGTTTTAATGTTGCCTGCAAAATTGAAACAAAAATGAAAATCATTTCAAAACAGGAAACTTACTGTTTTTTTAGGATGTTATAAAGGACACAAACAACAGTGTTCCGTCTCCACCTCGAGGCACCGAAGCGAGTGCACCAGTTACCCACCGGAGGATGTCACGGCAGAAAGAAAATAAAGACACCAAGTGCCCTTTGTGGTGTTTATGGGTGAAACCTACAATGCCTTCAGCAAGTATTCAACCCCTCGACTTTTCATATTTTGTTGTGTTGCAGCCTGACTTCAAAATGGATTAAAAAATAAATTCAATTGGATACAAACAAACACGACATAATGTGACGAAGCTTTTCGTGCTGCACTCTTCAGGGTAAGATCGCAGCAAGTGAGGAGGAGGTGAAGGCGCGTGCTTATAATACGCAAGTCGCGGAAGTAGACACGATTGGTTCAGCCGAGATCGACCTATCAGTGGATACAAAACGTAAAAACTGTTCAGCACGATGGAGGTACGCGCTCTCCGAGTTCCGTTCTTGTTCATGTGGTGTTGCTGTATGACAGGCTTGATGGCCGAACGACCTCCTTCTGAATCAAAGTTCCTTGTGCACCTGTGTAAGTCTTTCACGAAACCAGCTGACCAGGCCGACGTTCAACTGGAGGTGGCAGGATTTGTATTTTGCTCTGACTGCCGACCTGTGCGAGTACTTTGTGTTTTTAGGTCACTCTACCGACGAGACCTAATAAACCGGACAGTATGTCCGTCCGTACGTCCGTCTGTACGTCCTGTCAACAATTTTTCTTCCGAGCTGGATGAAACTTAGTATGTGGTTAGAGGCGATTGAGTGTTGCACCGACGAATTACTTTTGTCCGGGTTCCAAGGTCAGACTAGGCACGAGGTCACGGTAAGTTATAAAATCCCCATTTTCACAAACCTATCCAGTCTTTGCCATTCTACAAGAGATTCGCAACGTGTTTATTGATTCATGATGTCGCTAAAAAAATATTACTCTTGTATCTAACCGGACAGATTTTTGAAATTTTCTTCCCGTATGTCATTCGTCACGTGATCTGAAGATGGCCAAAAACCTCGATGCGATTCCAAAGAAGGAAGGAAGGCGAGAAATGAAATATAGAATAATATGGAATAGGCAAAGCCTAGAAGCGAAGTAGGAATTCTTTCTTACATCGCTTTGAACTTTACATAAAACTTGTTCACAACTGTATACTTGCCAACTATCACCGTGGTACGTGTAAGCGCCGCACAGCGTGTGATTTGACGCAATGTTCCGCGTTACTCGGCCTGATTCGGGACAGCGAACAAATAAGGTAAATCACGAATTAAAAAATATTTTTGATGACTGCGGAAGGATACTTGGTATTAAAATAACTTGGGAAAAAAAATTGAATAAATAAATAATAAATAAACGATCACTTCTATCAAGAATAAAAGAAATTAAAAGTTCCGGAAAGAGTTTCAAAAATCACTCCCCGGTAATGTTAAATACTAAATAAAACACTTCCTGTCATGAAAAAATCACCTGCGGAAGTATAAAATTAACTTGGGAAAAAAATTAATCTGAATAATAAATAAAATAAACACTTCCGGTCATGATCTCCCGGCTGCATCATTCCCCATGACAAAACCGGAAACAAAAAAAACCAGCAACAAAACAAAACGAAGCAAAATGTCATAGCCAACGACACGGATTCAACAATTGCCAAAGGGTATTGTGATGTTTTTGTTGTTTTCCTATTCTCTCATGTGCACGTGTAAGTATATTCACAAGATAGAATATAAAACCCAATCCGTGTTGATAACCGCAAGCGTTTAAAAACAACCGGAAGCAAAAAGTCATAGCTAACGACCCACGGATTCCAAATAAGCCAGGGCTATTGTGTTAGTTGTTCGTTGTTGTTGTTGTTATTTCCTATTCTCTACGTGCACGCGTTAACGTATTAAGCTCACTCCGTTCGCTATTATCTTGTATCTTAACACGGACAGTATTTTTAATTTCAGTCCCGTTTGGCCACCACGTAACGTGGAGATGGTCAAAAACACCTCCCGGTATAAAGGAAAAACTTGTATTCCATCTTGATGAAAGTTGTGTATTGTGGGTAGAGTCGATGATGATACCACGAATATGTTTTCCCGGATCGAGTCGGGTTCAAGGTCACAGAGGTCACGAAGTGTCGAAAGTCGCTTTTCAAACCTATTTAGTCTGTTCATTTAGGAGATAATCTTGCAAAGGTTCATCGATTCATGGCATAGTAATAAAACATTATAGAGATTGACCGTCACCCCACACGGGGGTACATTTTTTTATGTTTTTTATTCCGCAACGCTTGTCGAATTGAGACGAAAATTTTTGCTGTGGGTGCGGACTGCTCATGAAGGATTTTTAGTGATGACTTATGACTCATAGGTCACGTGGTGTGGCAGCCATGTTGGAAAAACTTTGGACCTCTCTATCTCTGAAACCATACCAAGGAAATAATTGAAACTTGGCACCACGCAAGTACTCTGTAATGGGAAATAGTGTGATATTTTAAAAATGACGTCATAGGGTGCCTTCGTGATGACGTCATAATTGCTATATGTAGAACGTTACATCAAAAAATTTTTGAGGCCCAATCGAGGGATAAAATGTGCACAGGAAAAAAAATCTATGACGTCATCATTCACGTGATTCGGCAACATATGTTTGTGTTTTTTAACCTTCAGAAATTTCTGAGTGCTGAACAGATTTGAGTAAATTTTACACGTAATGACCGCCGATCCGTGAGGAATAAAAAGTTCACACATATTGTTGTGGGTTCGGGGCGAGGAACGATTGCTAGAGGAGCAGGGGCCGTCTCCACCGAACACCGAATTGAAGGTCGTCGCTCCGGATAACTCCGAAGGTCGACGGGTCGCTTAATGGACCGTGGACGCCAATATCTCAACCGCGCGGTTGGGGTCTTTTTGTCTGATTACAATTTGCCTAAGTAGCCGCGCGGTCAGCTACCGGGGAAACCACTCCTCGGCCGGCTTGTTCGAACGAGTCGCTGTTACCGACTCGATCCGGCGTAACCGAGCGGAATTACCAAAGCCGCGCCGGCCCAAATGACAATTTACGGCACAATCGGCCTCCCTAATTCTCAAGCCCGAACCATACTGGGTCAAGAAAGAAAGCACGGACAACGAACTGAACCGTTTAACAGTTATTTATTTCCAATCTAAGAGGGGGAAACACAGAGCAGACTTAACCACGAATATAGATGTAGGCAAATGTACAAGCCAATCACTTAAACGATTCTACTTATCAGACTGGCCACAGACAGACAACACACACCCAAAAAGAAATAGACCTCGTGGGTCTTTATTCGGCCCTTCACTAGGGATAGAGGCGAGCTGAGGTCAGAGTCTGGCCGGGTACCTGGCCGCCTCGTGCGGTTTACCAGCCATGAACGATCCGGCAGCCACGAGTAAATGATCGACACACGAGCACACGAAACACCTCCGCCACGACCCCCACCACGAGCACCACACGACCACTGACACCAAGAACCCCGAAGAAGACCAGACCACCGCTGCTGAGACAGCTTCCCACCCTTCTTATCCTCCCCCCGGCGGGTGCAGGTTTTCCACTTGAGTAACTCGCCTCCGGATTGGTCGGAGCGATGCGGTGTCCTCCCCTCATTGGACGAGGCGAACATTCCATCTGGCTGGATAGGCGGGTGCGGCTCTGAGGGTGATCTCAACCCCGATTTGACGAGGGGAACATTCCATCTTGCTGGGCGAGTCGGCCCTGAGGTGATCTCCCCCCGATGGACGAGGGGAACATTCATCTGCTGCGGGGTCGGCCCTGAGGTGATCTCACCCCCGCCTATGTCCGTGGCCGTCGAACAACGTGCGTAATGGCGCTGAAGGAGATGGAGGGGATTTAATGAAAGACTAACTAGAAAAGAAACTCGCCAGCACACACATGACATTCCCATTAGACATAGGGAGAGATTTCTAACTATTCCACATATACTTTAACGAAATAACTGGAACTATGGTCAACTGTATGTGTGAATGCGAATGGTTTCCAGATTCGTAACAATATGACATGGTTTGCAGCCATATTGGATTTACCCGAAAACTCTATAAAATCTTCTTCTCCCAGAACGGCTGGACAGATCGAGGGGAAACTTCACACAAATGTTCCCCAAGCCATGGGTGTGTACAGGTTTGTGAAGAATAATTGATAGGTCACATGGTTTGGCAGCCATATTGGATTGAAGTGAAATATATTAAATAATGTTTTCTCTGGAACCGCTTAATCAATCGACCTGAAACTTCACAATTATGATCGAGTTGTGATGGTGAATAAATGTTTTGAATAGATGGTGAATAAAATTTCATCTTGATCGGATGCATGGTCTGGCAGCCAGAATTTTAATTTTTTTAATCTGGGTTATTTTTTTATTTTTTTTATTTTTTTTTAATATGGTCACTTGTTGTGCCTGGATGGTTGAGGGAGAGGAGTGCAGCTGAAAACACCGAATCCTATCCATGTTCCTCCTGATGACTTCATTCTGTTGCTTACCTTTGTTCGGTTCCTTTCTGATGACCACAATGCAGACTGTACCTATTTTGTCTTCATTTGATTTTAATTGATTTATTTTAATCCCGTTCTAAATTCATTTGAATAATAATGAAAAAACGTCATGGGTCAGGGTCAGGTGTCCAATCAAAGCAGGGTTGCATCAAAGGCGAACATCTTGGTACCGTCATCACTGCCAGCAGTTCAAGTGGCAGTTTCAAATATATTCTTATTAATCAAAACACACCAGAACACAACACCACACAAAAGTCCTGCGAGGGTTCTGCAATCTTCTATTGTTCTTTTTTCTTATTCTCCACATAATACACACAAAGTGTGCGGTTGACCAAAATAAACTACATCCCCGCTGCCTTTTATCCGCTGCAACCCATCCGATGGACCGGCCCGCTTGCTGCGGAGCGCGATATTTTCGATTTTGGTTGTCGCAGTCGTCGATCTTACTACAATAGACATCGACTGAAATCTGCTGCAGTGATCTTCTACAATCTACTAGAAACACCCACAAGGGAGTGTTTTTTTTAACTTCCGGACAAGTTGTACAACTTCCGTGAGTTTGATTTATTATTCAACGATAACATCCTGTTTTCAAGTTATCCCATCCAGCGGTTTATTCTCGAAAGGTTTTCATACAGAGAATCTTCTCTCGACATAATAATTTCACAATTAAATTTCTTTCAATCACTTTCTCGTGAATAGTTCTCAAATTAAAAATTACCTTCTTCAAAGTATCTAGCCCCTCTGATTTTACAACGTTTCAAGCGGTACTCCAGCCATGATTGGTTGAATTGAAATCCTTATCTGAAAAATCTGAAACTTCATTTATCTGATCCATGACCCGATGTGAGTGAATAATTATATTTATGACGTTCATCACCCATTCCAAGCAAACAATGTGACATAATAGCCGCGCTGCGATCCGATGATACGAGCATATGGCCCATGACAGGCAGTGGGCTTAACAGTGGGGTGTTCATTGTTAACCATGGTAATATTGTTCACAGAATGAACGTGCACAGTGAGACTATGTGCTCTACGAGTGCTGTTCAGTTGTAAAAGTGGATTTATTGATGTTTTTGCTCAATTGTCTTTTGCAGCAGAAAAAAATTGAAACGTTCTTCACGTGTCAACTGTTTCCTCCGTCGTGGAGAGAGAAGTTTCTTTCGATCATCACCTGACAAGAGGACTTTGCTGTCAGGAATGGAGTGCACAAGGTTAAGATTGTCTACACAACAACAAGCTGCAATGCAGGTTATCCAATGGTCTTGCAGCAGGAAAACAAATGACGAAGACAAACAATTGTTCTGTCCACCACAAAGACTTTTCAATTTGCACTCCTCATCGTCGCTTAAGGGTTTGTAAATAATCATGCCACACGCTGAGACGCTACTCAGGCTGCCCACCTGTGTGTAATAAGGTGATTTGCTTCTCTTATGTCTGTTGACACATCAAACAGACTGACACACCGGCAAGAGAAACACCTACAGTGTTCTTCAATGCACAAGACTCTTTAGTTTTTCATCAACATTTATCACAATCGTCAAAGAATACACACGCGGGAGAACCCTACAAGTGTTCTGTTTCAACAAAGCGATTTAACTACATACCATCAACGATTCACACATCCAGAAAGAATACACCGCACCCGAGAGGAAACCGCTCACAAGTGTTTCTGTGCTGTGTACAAAGCTGCGTTATCTGCATACATGCTATATCGACACATCAAAGAAATACAGCACCGGAGACGAAACCCTACAAGTGTTCTGTGTGTAACCAAACGACTTATGCTCATTCATACTGTATCCTGACACATGCACAAGAATAACAATCACACCGCCGAGAGGAAACTCTTACAAGTGTTCTGGTGTTCACAAAGCGACGTACCTATAATTCAGACTGCGTCGCTTACGTACATCAAAGAATACACAACCGGAGCAGAAACACTTACAAGATGCTCTGCTGTGTGCAACAAAGCGTTAAACTCGTACAGTCGAACTGCCTACAATCACATCAAAGAATTACACACCGAGAGAAAACCTTACCAAGTGTTCGCTTGTGTTGACAAAGCGTTAACTGATACCATCAACTACGTATGCGACTACATCAAAGAATACACCACCGCCGAAGAGAAACCCTACAAGTGTTCTGTGCTCTGTACAAAGCGTTAACTGCCATACAGTCAACTGTATCGACACATCAGAAGGAATACACACCGGATAGAAACCCTTACAAGTGCTTCTGTGTTGCACAGAAGCGCGTTAACTCGATACATCAACTGGCTATCGCTCAACATCAAAGAATACACACCGGACGCAGAACACCTTTCACAAGTGTTCTGTGTGTGGACCAACTAGCGCTTTAACTGATACATCAACTGCCATCGGCCACATTCAAAGAATATACACCCGCGCAGAGAAACCCTACAAGTGGTTCTGGTGTGCTGACAATAGCGGTTAAAAAGTCATCACACTTACATTGAGCAACCAGCATACTTGCACCACCGGAGAGAAACCCTACAAATGTTCTGCTGTGCTAACAAGACCTTTTACTCGTTCATCAAATCTATCGCCGTACATCGAAGAATACACAACCGGAGAGAACCCTTACAAGTGCTCCTGTGTCGTGATCAAAGCGTTTTAATCAGTCATCGGTCCTCTATATCAACATCAAAGAAGGACACACCAGAACAAACCCCTACGATTGTTCTGTGATCCTGTACAAAGCGTTTACTGATACATCCAACTGTATTGGCACTTCAAAGAACACAGCACCGGAGAGAAACCCTACAATTGCTTCTGCTGCTGTAACAAGGCCTTTTCCTCGTTTATCAAATCTTTCCGGTACATCGCGAAGAGATACACACCGGCAGGAGAAAACCTTACAAGCTTGTTCTGTGTTCGCAACGCAAGCCTTCACTCGCTTCCATCCATCTGCATACTCGACATCACAATGGTTGCACACCAGCGAGAGAAACCCACAATCTTGTCTGTGTGTACACAAGACCTCTTGCTCGTCGATCAACTTATCTAAACATCAAAAGAACACACACCGCGAGAGAAACCTTACAAGTTGATTTCCTGTGTTGTACATAGACCTTTGCTTCGTTCGATCAACTTTATCTAAACATCACAAGCAATACACCACCGTTGAGAGAAACCTTACCAATTTGTTCTGTGTAACAAAGACCTTGCTCGCTCCATCAAACCTGCTCCAGCATATAGAAAGATTGCAACACTGTGCAGAGAATCCCTACAACTTGTTCTGTGCTGTAACAAGGAGCTTTGCTTGCTCATCAACCTCTATCAGCACATCAAAAAGATTTGCACACTGGAGAGAAGAACCTTTACAAGTTCCTGTGGTGTCAACAAACGCGTTTAATATTCATCAAACTTATAATAAACATCACAGAATCACACCACCGGCAAGCGAGAACACCGCCTATAATTGCTTCTGTTGGTGTGTAACACAAACGTTTAATCATCACACTCATCTGCATCGAGACATCAAACAATCCCATCAAAAGCAAAAAATTTCCATAGGCAACAGTGTGCAGGTATAAGATGCCACACATGAGATGGAAAATAGCAGACGAAATCCAGCGCCATTCTCTCGCTGGC
>JAXMNL010001038.1:1340-17152 GCA_035128595.1 Eptatretus atami
ACGATGTGAACAAATTTACTCTTAAGTCTTGTTACAAGGAAACCACACCTGTTTCTGGAATGTTTGATCCGTTTTCTGGGCCTGTGTCAGAACGTCGTGTTTCAACTCCAGTTTGAAAGGATCCCATTTAAGGATTGTTATGAAGGAAATTGATTCCTGTTTTTATTGAAATAACATTTATTTATTAAACTTGTTATATCCGTGTCCACAGATCTTTGGGGAAGGTTCCATTTCGCGCCCGATGACGTTGGACAACTCGTGTCGCTTTGGGGGAGATTTGAATTTGCTGTAGGGATCATCTCCATGGTGATACTTATCATCAACCGCTTTGTGCGATTTATTTATGGATGAACAAACGGTTCCGGTAAAGCTCTTCACAAGTCTTCATTTTATTATTGATCTTCAAATTATGATCCGATGGACCTCTCTACTGATGAATATGTTTTATTTGGAGTTTATATATCTGGTGGTGCTCTGATTGATACATTTGTGCTACACAGAGAAATGTTCTCTCAAACGAAGTTCTGGTTTTTCTTGTGTGTTCACAGAAAGGACAAGAAAATTGATGGAGAAGATGAGCCTGATGGGGAAGATAAAGATGTGGAAGATGAAGATGATGACAGATTTGATTCAGAAGACGAGAATGTGATTGTGAGATGGAGAGACAAATGTGATTTGACGATGGAGACGAATGTGATTGTGACGATGGAGACGACTGTGATTGTGACGATGACGACGAATGTGATTGTGACGATGGAGACGACGAATGTGATTGCGACGATGACGACGGATATGATTTGCGACGATGACGATGACGGATGTCGTTGTGAGGATGGGACGATGAATGTCTTTGTTCCAATGACATTCCAATTGAGGACAGGAACACAGGTTCGCAGGGGAGGAGGGGAGGAGGCTCTATTTTGTGTTGTACAACTTCCAGGAATCTGATTTCATTTCAGTTGTAGTTTTTCCAAGTAGTTTCGATCAGATATGGTTACCAGCACAGTTTACCACCCTCTGGGAGAAGGAGTTTGCACATCACTGCTGAAAAGAGTAGTCTGTGTTGCAAAAAGACTATTTGATTTGTTGTGTGTGTGTGTAAAGGGTTCTTAAGGGGTCGAAGCAGTTCAAACGGTGTAAAGGTCATACGGGCTCTTACAAAAAAGGGATCAAAATGGATCTATTGCGTCTCAACGGGTCTAAAGGATCTGCGGGTATAAATGTCAAAGAGGTCAAAGGATATATAGGAGTTTAAAGGGTCATGTGGGGTCTAAAGGTCGAAAGGAGCAACAGCAACAACAGAAGCAGCACGGTGTTGAGGGCTGCAGGAAAAGCAGAACCCTCATTGTGATCACAGGCTGAAACAGCAACACAAGCAACATGTTACTGAGGGGCTGCAACAGCAACAGCAGAAACATCACGGTGTTGACAGGTCATACCACATGCAGGACCTTCAAGAGGTAAGCACTCTTCAATACTTTGGGCAGTTGCGGTGACCACTCTGGGTGCAAGAAAGCAAACCCCAAGATCGGGACATTAAGCTGAAATACATTTTGCCACTTGTTATTTTATAGACATTGCTGTTAATACTTCCTTCGATGAAGAAGAATGTTCTTCATTGTGGAGATAATTATAATTCTAACTTTGGTGGGAAGGTAACTTATTAACATGGTCATCGCGATGCAGGTTAAATCACAAGAAGTTTAACTTCCCTCGATGGATTATTCACCTTTTCGTCGTTACCTGTTCCATCAGTGTATTCCCTTCTGTGCCCTTTCCTGAACAAGTTATCAAACTGATAAGATATCAATGTATTTAATCTTTTATATTTTATTGTTTTTTTTTCCCGAAGACCCTTCAGAAGAGGTGCTCGTTAACTCCCCTCCACCCCTCGATATGAAACCATCTTACGGTTGGAACGTAAGTTGCCAAGATTCTTGCCTTACATTACAAATTATTCCAAACTTTGTATAAACTACATGTTCTTCACCCCCATCGTGTCCCTTTCTGTCTGTGTCTCAGAAGTGTTCGAACAAACGAATGTGTTGCTGTACTCTAAGCCAGAAAGCACAAACAGATCATCCAGTTGGTGAAAGTCTGGCATGAGTGTTAATGTATCCGTATATAATTCATTGTGTACAACTGGATGATGATCAAAATATTAAATCGATGAAGGTGGTAAAAAAAATTGATGCAATTAAATTAATTAATTAAATCGATGAATGTTGGTGATTAAATCGAAGCAGGTTGGATGTCACGTGGCAGTTTTCCAGCTTCTTCCTCATTTCCTCATCTGCCGTGACCAAGGCGAGTGGATTCTTCCCGAAACGCCGCCTTTTCCGATGAGTAGTAAGTTCAGCTTTTTTCAATTATAAACTTTTACTGCATTAAATTAATTGTTTGAAAAACGTTAATTAAAAGCCAGTGGGACTTTGTGATGAAGAAAATCAAAATGTGAAATTGAAGGCAAAAGGAAAGGGAAATTGAACTGAAATGCAGAAAGCAATGGAGAGATACAGTGTTTCCAGGATTGTGTAAGAAGGTATTAAAATGATGAACATTATGAATGCGGTGATATACAGTGGTTTTCACTTCTTCAGCTGATGTGTGTGCAGAGACCCAGAAACGAGTTCTGCCTTGACCCAGCATATCAATTCTACCTTGATGATCCATAAAATTCGGGAAAATCAGAGAAGAGATTCTACCTTGAGGGCGCAAAATATGAGACCGACCTTCCAGACTCGAAAAATGAGTTCTACTGGAGACCTTTGGAGTCTAAACCAATCTATCCATGTCATTCTGGTTGGATGGTGCTTGATGAGTGGTAAGTTCAGTTGATTAAAAATTAATGGTATATATTATTTAATTCGATATTAGACATGTAATATATTTATTTATTCTTTTTCAGCAATATCAAGAAAGTGCTGGGAAGACTTGAGATTTCCTGAGACAAATTTACAATATATCTCTTCCTTTCCACTTCTTCAAACTTGAAACAACTGAAACTTCATTCTTAAGATGGAACTGGAAGAAAAAACAAAAACTTTGTTGCGTTGAAAAACTGCATTGACCTTGTATTATTATTGAACTGCTCAAAAAAAAAATAAACTTTTAAAAATCATATTCGTTGAGTTGTTTTAAAAACAAATTGTGTAAAAATGATTAATGATCTTGGATTAGAGTTGGTTTGGGTTTGGGATATGAAGGTTAGGGTTTGGGTTTTAGGTGTGACGGTTTGGGGTTCGGTTTGGGTTTTAAGTGTGAAGGATAGGGTTTGGGTTTTAAGTGTGAAGGTGAAGGGTTGGGTTGGGGTATGAAGGTTGTGGTTTGGGTTTTAATGTGAGGGTTGGGTTGGGTTTGGGGATGTTAGGGTTTGGTTTTTCATGGGAGGTTAGGGTTTGGGTTTGGGGTGTGATGGTTAAAAAAAAAATTGTATACCTTGTCGAGGCTCGTATGAGAGCGAACACACAACAACAGCAAGGGGGAAATGAGACGAGGAGCTGGGAGTGGGAGGGACAAAACTGTGGGGAACAGAGACATTAGGGGATCTGTGGAAGGGAGAGGAATGGGGCAGTGACATGGGGAATACAAGATCGACATTACAGGGACTTTCAGGAAGGAAAGCAGGGAATTTGAAGGAGGTGGGCTTGGGTGGTTATCAGGGGTAGAAAAGATCGAGGATTTGGATGGGGGATGCTAAGAGGTGGTGGGTGAACAGCTGTTTTGAAGGCCTGGAGGGAAGAATGGGATTGAACAGAGTGAAGGAGTTTATTCCAAAGGCGGGGAAAAATAGGAATGAAAGCGTGAAGGTGAACAGAATTCGTGATTTGGTAGTTTCACCAGAAGGGGGTTGTTGGCGGACCTTGAGCGCCCTGCAGAAATGTGTGGGACAAATCGCAGAGAGAGCGGGGGAGGGGGGCGAGGCTGTGAGAGGAGACGTAGAAGACAGAAAGACCACCGACTAGCCTTGGTGAGAGAGTGAGAGCCCAAACTCAGCCTCATCGCGGGAGATGCCAATGATCGAAATGTCTTGGTTTCCACAGCGTGAAGCTGGAAAGGTGGGAGGCAGGAGCACGCCTAGAGGGGAGAGCAGTACTCCATCAGGCTGCGGATGAAAGCTTTGTTGGTGTCAGGAGCTCAGGTGGCCGGGAAGGACTTTGCACGACGGATGATTCCAGTCGGCGACTGGCTTTGGAGGCCAGTTTGAAATGTGGCTTTCCCAGGAAAGATTATGAGAGAATAGTGAGACCCAGAAGCTTGAAGAAAGGACTTTTCAGAGGATTGTTGAGAAAGTTGGATGGGGGGGGGGTGGGTGGGGTTCAAACGGTCCTTTCAGAGAGACATAGTGAGAGTGGTGAGATTTGTCCGGATTGAAAGACATGTTCACGTGTTGGACCAGTTTGTTATTTTACCCAGATTGCATCGAGAGCGAAGAAGTTGCTGCATGCTGGTCTGAGAGATGACAGATGTTACGGCAGAGGGTGAGTCAGAGCAAAGAGATAAAGAGGATTTTCCAGAGAGTAAGAGAGATCATGATTTGAAAAACCAGAAAAAGAACAGGGCCAGAATGCTCCTTGCAGGAACTCCAGCCTGGACAGAGAAGAGGGGATGAAAGAACTCATTTAGGGCACAACCTTGATGCGAAAGGATAGGATGCTCAAGCTATGAGTGGAGATGGCCTTGGATACCATGGAAGAAGTTTGGTGAGCAGGGCAGGGTGCCAGACTCGACGGTGGTGAGGTGTTTCTCTGATAATAGCCAGAGAGACGTCCACTTTGACAAGGACATGTCAGAAGAACCGATTGAGGGAATTTGAAAGAAAGAATTGAGGATTTTAGAAATCTCACCAAAGTTGTTGACCTTTGCCCTATGTTGACCTTATGACCTTTGACCTCAAAAACATAGGCTTCATCCTTATGACAAACTCTACCAATGGTGAAGCTCGTGAAGATCGCGCTAAAATTGTGAACTGTTAGCGATAAACAAACAAACAGACAGAATAACAAAATTGACGAACCAATTTACTTGAAAATCTTCGATTTTGCACGTAACAAACAAACAGACAGAAAGAGGTGAAAAACAACCTCCTTCGCCTTTTGTTGCGGGTAAATGAAAGGAATGAAACGGTTGCAAGTCCAGCAGACGCATGAGGGTTAGAAAACTACCTGCTCGGTGAGATACTCAATCTTCGAACGAAGATTTTGAGAGATAATCAGTTTCGTGTGAGAACAGCAAAGAAAATGTTAAATGCTCATAATTGATACGTGTGTTGTGTGTGTGTGTGTTTTCTCCATAACTCAAAATAATAAACCCAGCATCATGAAACTGTGCATGCATACAAATTGAACTCCAAGGAAGTGCAAGAGTGAAAATTGGTTGTTTCGGTTATTTAAACACCCTTTTGAAGATAATTAATTAATGGCATTTTTAAAATTAATCCTTCATCAGGGATCCTGGCCACCTCACTCTGGGGTATAAAGACGTTCCTTGGTAACCTCGCTGGGTCTGAAGCCGCCATGTTTTTTGGCCTGCTCAACCATGCCCTGACTTGGAACAGCCTGCAACAATTTCTTAATGATAAAGATTTTTCTTTCACTTTCCTCACTCATATTATCGAATACCTGTTCATCACAGGTACGAATCACCGTGTACATCGCTTTTGTAAGTACTCTAGTTTTCACATTGGAGCTTGGAGTGATTTCATGCATTATATGATACGATTTTCCACGATCTACTCTCACAGCCTAATTAAGTACATCATCAAAATATTATTTCGGTTTTGAGGTTCCGATATCGTTCGCGACTAAATAAGTGTTGAAATCTGTTGTGAAATCTGATAATTTAAAGAAATAAAGATTTTATAACTAAGCCGATATACCTATTTACTTTAAGCAAGAAGGCTATGTTCCCTCTAAGCGATACACAGGAAAATGTGAAATTTCCAAATCATTAAACTTATCTTTTTCTCCTGTTTGGAGATTATATTGTGTGAACAAAAATACAGGAACGTGGCAAAATAACCAGCTTCATTGAGCTTTATGATTCAATCCATTCACTGCTCGACCTCACGCCATGTCCCCCACAGGGGCTGCCTATCTATTGCGTCTGACAGATCTGTGTCTATATTTTCGGGGATTTTGCGAGATGCTCTGCAGGGAATCAAAGCAAATCTGGTGAAAAATGGACATTTTAAAAAAAGTTATGACGTTTGCGTGGACCCCGAACAGATGTACCACGTGACGCATACACAGATGAGCAGGCAGATGGTGGATTATCTGCAATGTTTATTTCACGGGCGATTTAACTTTGCGATGTCGCCAGGGTTGTTCTCCATTAAGCTGCAACTCTTTTGTGGATAAAGTCATTAATTGAACGAATTCATTCGATTTAATTAAATGCTGTGTGCACAGTGAAGACCGCTTTAAAGTTAGGTATCCTGTATGATATGCAGCGACGACCTGGCAACCGTTCCTTATCAAAAATTTCATTGGATTGCATGCATGAGCACTGAACCACTTGCTGATCGCCTTACAGTCGATGGCAGTCCTGCCTATGTCCTTCTGAGTGAATCTTTCTTTCAATGAGGACGCATTTGCCCGCCACGTCATTCAGAGTGAGTGATTCATGCTGTTCTGCCCTGAGCTAGTGGTCCGTGCTCCGCCACACTGAGCGAGTGGTTTGTGCTCTGCTGCCCGAAGAGAGTGGATCGTGCTCCACTGCCCTGAGCGAGTGGTGCATGCTCTGCCGCCCTGAACAAGTGGTTCCTGCTCTGACACCCTAAGTGAGTGGTCGTGCCCTGTCACCCTGAGCGAGTTGTCAAATAACACCCGATTTCTGAGCCGTTTTCCGTATTAACCTGTTTTCTAAATTACCGAGCCAAATTTTTTTCCACACGTAACACGCAGCTGTTTCTAAAGATTAATGTTTGTGAACATATCCCTGAAACATCTATATAAAGTTAATATAAATGCAGCATTGTTTTTCGGTGAAAGCTTCTCGAGGTTTTGGGTTGTTTCCAAAATCAGCCGTGTGTGTGTGTGTGTGTGTTCATAAAGCTTCTCTCTCTCTCTTTCTCTCTCTCTCTCTCTCTCTCTCTCTCTGTTTTCCCATCTTTGCTCGACTCCCTCCCAATACATGCAGCACCCTCCTCCACATCTCTCTCACTCTCCCCCTTCCTTCTCTCTCTTTCTGTCTGTCTCTGGACATATCCGGACGGTGGTTATGTCTGGATGGTGTTTGTCTCTTGATGTGTCGGGCAGGGTTTTCTCTGGATGTGTCCAAGCGGTGTTTGTCTCCGGACTTGTCTGGGGGTGTTTCTCCAGAGTGTCTGCGCGGTGTTTGTCTCCGGAAGTGTTCGGGGGGTGTTTTTCTCCGCACGTGTCGGCGTGGTGTTTGTCTCCGGACGTGTCCGGGCGGTGTTTGTCTCCGGACGTGTCTGGGTGGTGTTTGTCTCCGGGTGTGTCCAAGCAGTGTTTGTCTCTCTCAGCTTGGCTCCAGACACATCTGGACTTTTTCTCTGACGCTTCTGGGTTGTAATTATTGCTCCACTGCACATCTGCCTTCCTCTCTCCTTCACACTGTCTTCCCTTCCCCATCCCTCCTTGCGCTCCTCCTCCCCTCTCTCTCTCTCTCTCTCTCTCTCTCTCTCTCTCTCTCTCTCTCTCTCTCTCTTCCCCCTCTTTTTTCTCCCTCCCCCTTTAGTATTCCCATCAGTGAAATATGGGTGGTATTACTTGAACTCCAACATAACGGAAACCAAATTAACATTAACAGCTCAATTTCTAAACTCAAACCTAATGCTGGCCTCACCCCTTTTTTCCCCATCCACACCTTTTGAGTCTTTCCCTTACAAACCCCACGAGACATAAACATTTGTTGTTAAACTCTTTTAATAGAGAGGTTTTATTGTGCAGAAATTAAAAAAAAAATTAATGAGTCGAGACATTGAAGGACATTACCAAAACAGACTAAAAGAAAACCACAAGGTTTTCGTGCTGTCTATCGGTGAAATTCGCACGAACTAATGAGGTAAGGAGAAGAACAGTCGATAGAACACTATCAACAGTCAATTCTGATTGGACGTTCTCTCTTGATGCGTCACCACCTCCCAACGGTCGAGGGAGAGGAGCCTGTTCAGTGTTCAGCTCTCCAGTTGGATTGCAGAGTCTGAGTCAGAGCCCCTGAGGCTGTTTCAGAATCCTCTTCATCAACATCTGTGATCGTGAGACGAGTTCGTGTTCTTCTTCTTCTTTGCACAAATAAGCAAAGAGAGTGGACAAGTTTTGCCGACATAACACAGGGTCCATGGAATAGATAAATGCCACTTCTGGTATTCAGAGATGTGATGTACTTCGTCCTCTCCTCAATATTTGAATGCATATCTTGAACGCAAAGATATGAGGAACAAATAAAAGATGCGTCTCAAACATGTATCTCGCTGTTCGTCCAAGAGTGATTTTCACCTCTCAATATCTGATTCCTGCAGTTAAGAAGGATGTTCTGCCTGCCTCAAAATTTAGCAATATTATTTGTGAGTTCAAGTGCCGGTGTGATGCTCGGTATGTAGGCAGAACTACCCAGACTCTGACTGAAGAATCAAACAGCACGTCCCTTTGTCCATCAGGAAAAACACTATTGGTACACGATACAGCCGGTACCTGCTTGTAGGAAGGTCCCAGCATCAATCCCAACATCGTGTGCATCTGCTATTGGACAGCATTTGATTGAGAATGCAAACAGTGCTGAAATTATAATGTGGATGCATTCAAGATATTGATGTTGTCATCTCCATAGTGATGGAGCACATACAAATACAATAAGTGATTATTTTATATTGTAAGTACAACAGCACAAAAAAATGTATTTTAAGAGTTTAAGAATGAATGCTTTACTGTGAGGGGTAAAAGACTTTCAGGCCAACCTGTACACAAATATTACAAACCATGATATAATACATATAATACATGGGATGATGATACAATGAAAACTGAATGGGTTCGTTTGGAACCGAATGTGGTTACCATGACAACAATGTTTCAGCGTCACAAAGACCATCGTCGCGATGCATTGTGTGTTCACCTTTTAGAAATTTTGACCATTCTGCCGCATTCGCTGCTACGATGTGGTCGTACCTTGTTGTGCTCTTGAGTTTTTTCAATGAATTTCAAGAGGATATGTTTCCGGCGCACCTGCAAGTGCGTCCTGCAGTCTGGCTAAAGGAAGTCTTACCAGGTAAGTGGGAAACGAAGAGAAAGACCGTCCCTGATGGACGGAGGGTAAAGGTTTAAAGATCCCATTGATGAGAATGAAAAGGAAGTTATAGGAACGGAGCAGATTGTGATATTCAAGAAATAATGACGTTTGATTACGATGTGAACAAAATCTTCTTAGTCTTGTTACAAGGAAACCACACCTGTTCTGGAATGTTTGATCCGTTTTCTGGGCCTGTGGTCAGAACGTCGTGTTTCAACTCCAGTTGAAGGATCCCATTTAAGGATTGTTATGAGGGAATTGATTCCTGTTTTTATTGAAATAACATTTATTTATTAACTTGTTATATCCGTGTCCACAGATCTTTGGGGAAGGTTCCATTTCGGCCCGATGGACGTTGGACAACTCGTGTCGCTTTGGGGGAGATTTGAATTTCTGTAGGGATCATCTCCATGGTGATACTTATCATCAACCCGCTTTGTGCGATTTATTTATGGATGAACAAACGGTTCCGGTAAAGCTCTTCACAAGTCTTCATTTTATTATTGATCTTCAAATTAAGAACAGCAAACTATGATCCCGATGGACCTCTCTACTGATGAATATTTGTTATTGGAGTTATATATTCTGGTGGTGCTCTGATTGATACATTTGTGCTACACAGAGAAATGTTCTCTCAAACGAAGTTCTGGTTTTTCTTGTGTGTTCACAGAAAGGACAAGAAATTGATGGAGAAGATGAGCCTGATGGGGAAGATAAAGATGTGGAAGATGAAGATGATGACAGATTTGATTCAGAAGACGAGAATGTGATTGTGAAGATGAGACGACAATGTGATTGTGACGATGGACGAATGTGATGTGAATGGACGATGTGAAGTGACGATGACGACGAATGTGATTGTGACGATGGAGACGACGAATGTGATTGGACGATGGAGACGACGAATGTGATTGCGACGATGACGACGGATATGTTGCGACGATGACGATGACGGATGTCGTGTGAGGATGGGGACGATGAATGTCTTTGTTCCAATGACCATTCCAATTGAGGACAGGAACACCAGGTTCGCAGGGGAGGAGGGGAGGGCTCTATTTTGTGTTGTACAACTTCCAGGAATCTGATTTCATTTCAGTTGTAGTTTTTCCAAGTAGTTTTCGATCAGATATGTTACCAGCACAGTTTACCACCCTCTGGAGGAACGAGTTTGCACATCACCTGCTGAAAAGAGTAGTCTGTGTTGCAAAAAGACTATTTTGATGTTTGTGTGTGTTGTAAAAGGGTTCTTAAGGGGTCGAAGCAGTTCAAACGGTGTAAAGGTCATACGGGCTCTTACAAAAAAAGGGATCAAAATGGATCTATTGTCTCAACGGGTCTAAAGGATCTGCGGGTATAAATGTCAAAGAGGTCAAAGGATATTTAGGAGTTTAAAGGGTCATGTGGGGTCTAAAGGTCGAAAAGAGCAACAGCAACAACAGAAGCAGCACGGTGTTGAGGGCTGCAGGAAAAGCAGAACCCTCCTTGTGATCACAGGCTGAAACAGCAACACAAGCAACATTTACTGAGGGGCTGCAACAGCAACAGCAGAAACATCACGGTGTTGACAGGTCATACCACATGCAGGACCTTCAAGAGGTAAGCACTCTTCAATACTTTGGGCAGTTGCGGTGACCACTCTGGGTGCAAAGAAGCAAACCCCAAGATCGGGACATTAAGCTGAAATACATTTTGCCACTTGTTATTTTATAGACATTGCTGTTAATACTTCCTTCGATGAAGAAGAATGTTCTTATTGTGGAGATAATTGTAATTATAACTTTGGTGGGAAGGTAACTTATTAACATGGTCATCGCGATGCAGGTTAAATCACAAGAAGTTTAACTTCCTCGATTGGATTATTCACCTTTTCGTCGTTACCTGTTCCATCAGTGTATTCCCTTCTGTGCCCTTTCCTGAACAAGTTATCAAACTGATGAAGATATCAATGTATTTAATCTTTTATATTTTTATTGTTTTTTTTTCCGAAGACCCTTCAGAAGAGGTGCTCGTTAACTCCCCTCCACCCCCTCGATGAAACCATCTTACCGTTTGAACGTAAGTTGCCAAGATTCTTGCCTTACATTACAAATTATTCCAAACTTTGTATAAACTACATGTTCTTCACCCCCATCGTGTCCCTTTCTGTCTGTGTCTCAGAAGTGTTCGGAACAAACGAATGTGTTGCTGTACTCTAAGCCAGACAAGCACCAAACAGATCATCCAGTTGGTGAAAGTCTGGCATGAGTGTTAATGTATCCGTATATAATTCATTGTGTACACTGGATGTGATCAAAATTTTTTAAATCGATGAAGGTTGGATAAAAAAATTGATGCAATTAAATTAATTAATTAAATCGATGAATGTTGGTGATTAAATCGAAGCAGGTTGGATGTCACGTGGCAGTTTTCCAGCTTCTTTCCTCATTTCCTCATCTGCCGTGACCAAGGCGAGTGGATTCTTCCCGAAACGCCTTTTCCGATGAGTAGTAAGTTCAGCTTTTTTCAATTATAAACTTTTACTGCATTAAAATTAATTGTTTGAAAAACGTTAATTAAAAGCCAGTGGGACTTGTGATGAAGAAAATCAAAATGTGAAATTGAGGCAAAAGGAAAGGGAAATTGAACTGAAATGCAGAAAGCAATGGAGAGAATACAGTGTTTCCAGGATTGTGTAAGAAGGTATTAAAATGATGAACATTATGAATGCGGTGATATACAGTGGTTTTCACTTCCTTCAGCTGATGTGTGTGCAGGACCCAGAAAACGAGTTCTGCCTTGACCCAGCATATCAATTCTACCTTGATGATCCATAAAATTCGGAAAATCAGGAGAAGAGTTCTACCTTGAGGGCGCAAATATGAGACCGCCTTCCAGACTCGAAAAATGAGTTCTATCTTGGAGACCTTTGGAGTTCTAAACCAATCTATCCATGTCATTCTCGTTGGATTGTGCTTGATGAGTGGTAAGTTCAGTTGATTAAAAATTAATGGTTATTATATATTTAATGATATTAGACATGTAATATTTATTTATTCTTTTTCAGCAATATCAAGAAAGTGCTGGAAGACTTGAGATTTCCTGAGACAAATTTACAATATATCTCTTCCTTTCCACTTCTTCAAACTTGAAACAACTGAAACTTCATTCTTAAGATGGAACTGGAAGAAAAAAACAAAAACTTTGTTGGTTGAAAAACTGTATTGACCTTGTATTTATTATTGAACTGCTCAAAAAAAAAATTAAACTTTTAAAAATCATAATTCGTTGAGTTGTTTTAAAAACAAAATTGTGTAAAAATGATTAATGATCTTGGATTAGAGTGTGTTTGGGTTTGGGATATGAAGGTTAGGGTTTGGGTTTTAGGTGTGACGGTTTGGGGTTCGGTTTGGGTTTTAAGTGTGAAGGATAGGGTTTGGTTTAAGTGTGAAGGTGAAGGTTGGTTTGGGGTATGAGGGTTTGGGTTTGGGGTATGAAGTTGTGGTTTGGTTTTAATGTGAGGGTTGGGGTTGGGTTTGGGGATGTTAGGGTTTGGTTTTTCATTGAGGTTAGGGTTTGGGTTTGGGTGTTGATGGGTTAAAAAAAAAATTGTATACCTTGTCGAGGCTCGTATGAGAGCGAACACACAACACACAGCAAGGGGGGAAATGAGACGAGGAGTGGGAGTGGAGGGACAAAACTGTGGGGACAGAGACATAGGGGATCTGTGGAAGGAGAGGAATGGGCAGTGACATGGGGAATACAAGATCGACATTACAGGGACTTTCAGGAAGGAAAGCAGGGAATTTGAAGGAGGTGGGCTTGGGTGGATTATCAGGGGTAGAAAAGATCGAGGATTTGGATGGGGGATGCTAAGAGGTGGTGTGAACAGCTGTTTTGAAGGCCTGGAGGGAAGAATGGGATTGAACAGAGTGAAGGAGTTTATTCCAAAGGCGGGGAAAAATAGGAATGAAAGAGCGTGAAGGTGAACAGTAATTCGTGATTTTGGTAGTTTCACCAGAAGGGTTGTTGGCGACCTTGAGCGCCCTGCAGAAATGTGGTGGGGACAAATCGCAGAGAGAGCGGGGGAGGGGGGGGCGAGGCTGGAGAGGAGACGGTAGAAGACAGAAAGACCACCGACTAGCCTTCGGGGAGAGAGTGAGAGGCCCAAAGACTCAGCCTCATCGCGGGAGATGCCAATGATCCGAAATGTCTTGGTTTCCACAGCGTGAAGCCGAGAAAGGTGGGAGGCAGGAGCACCGCCTAGAGGGGAGAGCAGTACTCCATCAGGCTGCGATGAAAGCTTTGTTGGTGGTCAGGAGCTCAGGTGGCCGAGGAAGGACTTTGCACGACGGATGATTCCCAGTCGCGACTGCTTTGGAGGCCAGGTTTGAAATGTGGCTTTCCCAGGAAGAATAATGAGAGAATAGTGAGACCCAGAAGCTTGAAAGAAAGGACTTCTTCCAGAGATTGTGAGAAAGTGGATGGGGGGGGGGTGGGGGTTCTAAACGGTCCTTTCAGAGAGACATAGTGAGAGTGTGAGATTTGCCGGATTGAAAGACATGTTCCACGTGTTGGACCAGTTTGTTATTTTACCCAGATCTGCAGAGAGCGAAAAGTTGCTGCATGCTGGTGAGTGATTTTTTAACACTTATTGTGATCGTTTCCTCCTTGAGAAGATTCTAACTGCCGATTGTGGAATCTCTTTGACTTCGACAGAAGTTTAACGGTTTTGTCGAAGTTTGGTTATAATAATCTACGAAAAACCCTATCGACACTGATAAAACTGATGTCCCACACAAGTCTTTCCTTCGTGAAAACAATTTATTTTCTTAATTAATACACTATTAACTTCTCCCTGTACCAATGGATCCCACATTTGATTGAATATTATTTGTTCTATTTCATTTGTTTCTTAGTTTAGTAACAGTTACACCCACCCGATTCTAATTTATCTTCTACATTACATCAGGACAGTTTTATTCTTAACTTGGAACTTGTTCAGTTCCAAGGAGTACAAGCACTGATGATGCCATACAGTCCTCACTTTGCTTACACTGATAATTTTACATTATGAAGCATTTTCTATACTTCATTGCGAGAGCGGTTGGGAATTTTACCCAAGACTGTAACGTGTGCCTTTAGACGAAAAGCCACGGCTCATTTTCTAAGCAAAGTTCATTTATAAGTTCGGTCACTACTGCTCCAGACAACACAGTTCTTATCATTTAGGGCAAAAGTATTTTGGCCCAGAAAGGGAAGCCAATTTCACTTGGCGCATAAAGTTACATTCTAGGAACTCATTTGTTACAATTTAAATACATTCATATAAATTTTTCCCCCACACTCCCCGCTTTTTTTTTTAAGAAAATGTGAATAATTTTTCTTACACATGAATGATTTACATGTCCCTTCCTGAAAGAAAAGATTCCCTTACTCAAGTTTCAATCAACAATGGCACGAGTGCTCATACTCAAAAATTGGAGTGGTTTCCATTTAATTTATGCCTGTTCTCGCATGTAGCTCACACATTTGAAAACATGGCTACCCGAGAGTCAGAGATTAACAGGGTCAGGGTGATGATGCTAGAGCACGCACACCACAGTGAAACCATCAAAGCACTCCTTGAGCTGAGGAGAAGGTAGATGTGGGCAAGTACCAAGCTTAGGCCGGACGACTGGGTTGAAGGAGCGCTAGTGTGGAACTCCAGGCCTGTCGTACATTGATAGCAACCACCAGCAAGATCACGATGGTATTTGCAGAGCAGCAATCCGAGAGGTGCTGGCTGAGAACATTCCTCCACGCGATGGCACCCACACAACGCCGATTGTATAGACTTGCTCAACCTTCTCCTCAGTGGAGTTTTCTTTCTTTTACCACATTGCGTCCATCTTATTTCTCAGGAAGGGGCATAATCGTGACACGTGTTGACATGCTCCGAATCACGCCTAAATCTGGGGGTTCTCCATATCCAATCTTGTTTAGACCAAAATACGTACATTTTCAATCGTTAACTGCATTCCAACACAGTGTCAGCGAACGACAAACAAATATAGCACAATTAGAGAAACACCAATCAAAGGAAGAATGAAGACGTCATATTGGAGCGGGAAGGACCCTGTTCATAAGACATATACAATAGTCTAGATATAGAGCATCTAAATAGGCACAGGAGAGAGAGAGAGAAGGAAGAGAGAGAAGGAGAGAGAGAAGGGATGGAGAGAGAGGCGAGAGGAGCTTAGAGATGTGACATAGATCAAGAGATATTGTATTAAGAGAAGTAGACGAGAGGCGAGAGAGAGACAGAGGAGAAGAGGAGAGTGAAGAATGGGAGAGAAGAGAAGGAGATAGGAGTAAGGCGGAGAGATGCAGATGGGCAGATGGAGCAGAGAGATTCCTCTCTGGCCTCCGAATCGCATTGAGATTATGCTTCAAAACCATCACATATATAATCACACAAAAGCAGAACTGGGTCTGGACTAAAAGTTTGTGCTAAGGGATAAACAAATAAAGAAATAAATGTGGCAGTGGGCTTTTCTTCCCCCTCCCTAGGGGCCCAAGGGGAAGTTGAATCGGTCAATTCT
>JAXMNL010001039.1:0-14938 GCA_035128595.1 Eptatretus atami
CTTCCAGTCCATCTTAAACTTTCATAGGAAAAATAATTTGAGCGGCTTGCTCAAATTAAATTTTATGCGTGTAATTGGAAAAGGTGGTTGCCTATGGATGTATATGTTCGCGTGTGGCAGGGTTCCTTTCTTCCAAAATCGCCTGTGCACCCAACTCTGGGGGGGAGGTGGACGGCCCCTTTGGGATTGCTCCACTCGCAGGGGTTATAGCCACCACAGAGCGCCAATTGGGTGAGCAGTGGGAATGAGCTTGCCGTTAGCTGCGGCAAATTTAGATTTTAGCAGGTTTGTTCTTACAGAACAAATCATTAAGTTGTTTGTTACAAAAGGAAATGTGGAAGCTGAATTATAATCAAATTGTAAAATGCAATTTTATCATGTAAAATGCAAAATTACTTAGCTTAGTGCTTGAAAATTTAATAAATACCTGTGGAATTAGGAGGAGGGCAGAAAACAACATTCCACTTGAAGCTGTAAAAACTTGCAAAGACCTTATCGATCTTGATGATCTCTGAACTCACATATCTCCCCTCCACCCTTCCTGGGTCTAATAAGCAAAGCTCCCAAACAGACCAATTATCCTTCAATGTTAAAATGTAAAATTCACAAAGTTCCATCTGTTCTCAGAACCTGGTGAAACTGCATAATACATACAATATCAATGAATAGAGGAGTCTTCAGTTGCAATGATTGTAGCAGGTTGGGCCGTCTCTGTTATACAGAGTGTCTTTAATGTACGGGATTTTTAAACGGTTGGCTTGCATGTGAATACTTTTCACTGTACTTGAAGGTAGCGGAAAAATCTGTTCACAGATGGAAAGTTAACAAAGGCTTCAACATTGATTCACAGCGGAGTGGAAGTGATTTTTGCTTGCTATGTTAGCACAGGATGGTTTATTGAAGTGATGTTAGCCGACTCAGCAGATTGGAATATGACCTCGAGAAATGATGGAAAGAATGGATTACAATGTTTGTGGAAGTACAACATGCTGCTCTTTTGATTAACCCGTAACAAATGACGTGTAAATGCCAAGTGCTGCATGATATAAAATCATAATAAAAATCCCAGATATTGGTGTTCCACGGATGGCCTGCTGCAAGTCGCGTGGACCACTAGCAAGTAAACATTTGTTTCTTAAACTCTAATATACACTATACAGGTTTTATTTTGCAGCACAGTACTTACACACAGTAATTAATAGGAATTGTGATGGGCAGCAGATGCCCTGGAGGTACACACACACACACACACACACACACCAACCAACACACACACACACACACACACACATTTATAGGCCATGGGCCAGACTAGATTTTGGTAGACCTGGCAGGCAAGACCTAGTTTGATTTTTGAATCACCATGTCTATGGAACATATTGTTACGGTTTGTGGAAAATTCACAGATCACCATTCAGGTTCCCCGACGATCAGTTATGTCGATAGTGTGTGTTCCAGGTTAGATTTCCCACCGATGTATAACTGAGATTATTCGTGTGCGGGCTTGTGAATCTTTGAGTTAGCCGTTATTCTTTCTCTATCTTTTATTTTAAACAAAACACCACTCCTCAACAAATCTCTTACAACCACGCCACTCCCCAAACGTCCAAAACTCCACACCACGCCACCTCCACCACTCCTCAACAACATCTCTACAACCACGCCACCTCCACCAAACCGCCAAAACTCCACACAAATTACACCACGCATCTCTTACAACAACCAGAGTGGTGATCAAGCCACCCAAATGCTCGCCTGTTTATACATTTATCGTTTTAAAAGACGAGTCTTATAATTAATTATTTTTATAAAGCATTGCAGTGAAGTTAATTATAAAGCAATATATGTATTTGTTATTGTAATCAGTACAAGACGCAAGTGAGCCACAATATACGCCCTAGAAGGTATATACAGATTGTGCTACGTAATGGAAACAGCATCCTGGTGCCATGCAACACTTTTAGATGACGAACGTATGTCGGCTACCACCGTCTCACAGTCTGTACCTATGTACCAAATATGAAACGTGAAAGTTTAACTTTGGGAGTTAGAGTGCGGACAGGAACGGATGCGAAACAGCATCTGTGTTGCCATGGCAACCACTTTAGATGATGAATGTATGTCACGACACACCGTCCCACAGTCTGTACCTATGTACCAAATATGAAACGTGGAAGTTGAAAATTTGGGAGTTAGAGTGCGGACAGGAACGGATGGAAAACAGCATCCCGGATGCCATGGCAACCACTTTAGATACTGACGTTATGTCGCGACAACCGTTCTCCACAATCTGTACCTATGTACCAAATATAAACGTGGAAAGTTATTGAAACTTTGGGAGTTAGAGTGGGGACAGGAACGGACGGAAACAGCATCCCGGTTGCCATGGGCAACCACTTTAGATGACGAAGGTTATGTTTTTTTTTCTCGTGACACAACGGCTCCACAGCTGTTACCTATGTTACCCAAATATGAAGTGGAAAGTTGAAAACTTTGGGAGTTAGAGTGCGGACAGGAACGGACTGAAGACAGACAGACAGACAGAGGACGGAACGACCTGTTATACATAAATACGCCACGAATATTATAATATATATTTTTTATATTATATAATATATTATATATTTATATATATATATATATTATTATATATTATTTAGCGGCCGTATAAAAATAGTGTGGAAGATAAAAAACTTAGAAAGGAAAGGAGGGGATCACTGCGGAGATGCAAAAACCTCCGCGGCCAATACTGCTGGTCACTCAAGTGAACTTAATCTTAATTATTAAATATGATGTCAACAGTCTGACAAGTTATGTTCTTTTCTCCAACATTTTTTGGGGAGGGGGGGGGGTTGCAAATCACATTAAAACATGTGAATAGCAAAAAAAAGAAATCGAAATTTGTTGAAAAAAAGTTGCTGAAAATTTTTTTTCTTCTACGAATTTTATTTTGGGGGGGGGGGGGGGGGTGGGGGGGTTGAAATCACTTAAACATGTAGAAAGCAAAAAAAAACAAGTTTCCATTGGGATTGTTGTTTGATCACTACAAGTTGTAATCAAAAAAAATCTTAATTTTTTTTGGGGGGGGGGGGACAAGTCCAAAAATCTAATGCATGATCCGTTGGACCATACCTAACCCCCAATCTTGTCTACAAATCCGTCGAGGAGTTTTTCTTCTCGTGAATCAAAAAATTAAACATTTTTACATCACGCTGCCACGCTCGCGGTATCGCTATGGCTCTCTTTCTTCGAACAGTGACTAAAAATGATTAGTACTTTCTTGCTTCCATATCCTGGTTTTTTTATGGAATTCGCTAATATGCGCTAGATATCCTTATTGTCGGCGTTTTCCGTCTGGTCTGTCTACATCCACATTCACACAATATGGGCTGCAACGCGAGGCCCACAGACGAACCAGCAAACCGATTTCGATGAAACATTTGCCAACAGGTGCATATGGTCTGGGAATGTGTCGTTTGAATTTCGTTGCCTAGCAACCACCGTTGCGTGTACGGCCGAAAAAACGCCGCGTAAGTAATTTTCAATACTTGTCCTTTTCAGTTGTTGAATGTAGAGATGCGAGACTTCAGAATTGTAATACACAGAGAATTTAGAAATTTACTCGAGCGATTTTGATTGAGTGTTTATTTTTCACAATGGTTAGTCGCTTCAAAAATGCGGTGTCTATTTACCGTCATTTTTAAGAGGGCTTCGGAAAGTTGGGCGGCAGCTTAGGGTAAGTGGACGTGAGTTTGGTGGAGTTGAAGGAAGTGGGAGTGGCATAGAGGGGGGAGAAAGTGGCGCGTGGCTTATGAAAAATATTGTGTGGCTCAGGAGGTGGTCAACAACGAGCATGAGAGAAGTTTATCGGGTTTCCGCGTTGTTGTGTGTGTGTGTTGTTGTGTGTGTGTGTGTGTGTGTGTGTGTGTGTGTGTGTGTTGTGTGTGTCTGCAACGCGAGGCTCCACAGCACAAACCACAAACGTATTATTTCAAAATGGTAGTCTTCAAATAGTGGTGTCTATTTATCCGTCATTTTTTTAGAGGAGTTGCAGTTGGCAAATATACGCAATAGGAAAAATCTTGCACAGAGGAACAATTGATGTGAACAATACGTCTTGGCAATGAATCTTCGTCGGTGGTCGAGTCAGAATAAAAGCATTCGTATCAGGGCACTTCTGATCTAGCGCAAATCCTCCGTCGCCGACCCTGCTTGTTTTATACTTTAGTCACCTTTTAGCAGAAATTGAGAAAAAAATCATATTTTTATTTCAACTTTAAAAATATTCTTATTTCAATTCTGCACCAACTTTGGATTTTTTCACCACTCTATTTTATTCCAAAATTCTATTTTAAAGGGAGACCAGACATATAAAAAACACCATAACATGAACTGTGATTTCCCCATAACCCAACTGACAGTCCATTACACGAATGATTACAAGCCATACTAAACAATAAATGGTCGTAACACAGCCGTTGGTGCGAGATTGGGTAGAGAAGATATAGCAGTTCGCCCTTGTCACTGAACTCCCAACACACGTATGCCAAATAAAATCTGCTGAAATAATGACATATTTAGCAAAAGAATGACAGGGTAATAATTACATCATATCCCTCATTTCATCATTATACTCTATCATCCAGAGTCAGAGTAACCCTAATTCACGTGAATAGCCTCTTCTTTTTTTCTGATTGCCACATGTTCTGGGAGCCTGTTGATATGTCATGCTGTCCATTGTCAACAGGTACCGTGAACTGGTAGATTTGCAGAACGAAGGCACTTGCAAGACAAATAGCTCCAAACCTGCACTGGGCTCGAGTAGTGCACATCCACTCGAATGAACAAATGGCCGTCAATCATCTGTGTCCATTCCACACACTTTTTGGGTCAGGCACAAGTAGCAGAGTCTGGAGGCAGAACTTTCCAGATTGATGCTTGGAGGTTGCATAAGAACATGCAAGTTGGAGGCAATCTCTACATGGTGGAAGCTAGCCTGGACTCTACCTCTCCACGTTTGGCACAGACGGTGTAGTACAGTTCATTCACATCGTCGGAGTGGCTGGCACTTGTTGATACAGCACAGGAAACTCGTTGTGTGTTCTACGAACAAGTCGTTCAGAGATTCCATCAAGACTAACCAAGTTGGCTGAAAGTCTTCTGGTATTGTGCCTCCTTTGTTCATCAGTTCAAAGCGCGACCAGCTTACCAGCCTGTGAAGTGAAGGTAATCCATATTGGGTGTCGCAGGTTGTTGTCCAGGTGAAACTTGACAGTTTGTCACCCTGACAATGAATTCATGTGCATACTTATGTTTCCACACTTCTGATGGAAGAGCAGGGATGTTTATTTTTGAAAACAAGGCAAGCATCCGTGACATCGGTGGACTTCGGCTGTCACAACGATCAACTTTGACCACGTCTTCCCCAGCGTGGCAGCGCGTGCAGGAGACACGAGTGTCTGTTCTTCTTTTCTGTGCATTCTCAGTTCTGTGACTTCCACACCAGTAAAACAGTAGTTATTTTTTGCAGCAGACTTCACAATTACAAAAAGTGATGTCATGTAGCTTCTCCCTGAACTGTCAATTTCATTCACAAGTGAGAATTTGATCAGGTTGATCATTTCTCTTTGTTTTTTTTGTATACGGTGTCGAGGCTCGATATGAGAGCTAACACACAACGCACAGCAAGGGGGCATGAGACAAAGGGGGGTGGGAGAGGGGAAGGGAAAAGCAGTGGAGGAACAGAGGCATTAGGAGATCGTGTGGAAGGGAGAGGATGGAGTGGGAACATGGGGTTATACAAGTATGTACATACAGGGACTTTCAGGAAGGAAAGCATGGCGATTTGAAGGAGTAAGGGATTGGGTGGATGAACGGGGGGTAGAAAAGATCGAGATTTTTGGTAGGAGGAAGATCAGAGTGTGGTGGTTGACGGCTGCTTTGAAGGCCTGGAGGGAAGAATGGGATTTGAAGAGAGTCTGGGGTTTATTCCAAGGCGGAGGGAAAAAGAGGAATTGAAAGAAAACGGTACGGCGAGGGTGGAGTCGATCCAGAAAGATGAGGATTTTCCAGAGAGTCTGGAAGATCATGTTGAAAACCAGAAATAAGAACAGGCCACAGACGCTGTTTGAAGAACTCCAGAAGGACAGAAGAGGGATTAGAGCACTCCATTTAGAGCGGCCACACGTTCACTGCGACAAGAGAGGAAGTCTGCGAGCCGAGTTGGAGATGGCCTTGGCTACCATGGAAGAGAGTTGGTGAGCAGGGGCAGGGTGCCAGACTTGTCAAAGCACTGATATGTCAGGGATACGGCTCGGATTTCCTGTTGGCGATTGAGGACTCCATCCATTTGATGGCTGAGAGCAGAAAGCGGCATATCCCAGGGTAGATGACCTGGTCTGAAACCAAATTGATGATCGGAATCAAGCATATGGAGAAAGGAAGATTTAATGTCGGAAGAGATGATGGATTGTATCTAACCTTGCTGATGATTGAGAAGGCGATTGGTCTGTTGTATGCAGATCTGTTTTTGCACTCTTTTTTTGCTTGCAGGGCAGTCATGTTCGCTGATTTATAAAGCAGATGGGCAGATGACTTGAGCAAACGAGAGGTGTGAATGGAACAGATGAGAGGGTGGCAAGAGCAGAGGAGCAGAGTTAAGGACACGTGGGCTGATGCTGTCGGGAACGGTTGCGAATCTGAGTCGAGGGTTTGACGCAAAAGCTCTTCCACCTGTCAGGAGAAAAGGACACAGAGTACAGGGACAGTTGGGGTGTGACTGGGTAAGGTGGGTATAAAAGCGATGTTCGGACACAAGATTTCGATGGCAACACGTTGAGGCATTCAGCTTTTCCGTGCTGGTTATCAGCAGTTGCGGCCATTTGAGTAGGGAGAGTATTGGAGGAGAGGACATTCACCAGAACAGATTGATTAGACACTACCAGATTTGGCAGGAGGAGAGAGTTTGAGAGTTCAGACTTGAGATTAGAAAGATGTTTTTCTGGCCTCTCCTGAGGGTAGACCACACCCTTGTTCTGAGCTTTATGGACAGGAACTGAGATTACCCTCAGTTGGGTTGTTTCCATAAGGAAAAGGCAAGTTGTTTCGGAAAACTGCCTAGCACAAGCTCCAGTGTAACCATGGGAGGGAGGCAAGGGTGGACAACTTGAAGACCCGAGGGGATTAATCTGTGCTGAGAGAGGCAGTTTGCTTTTGAAAGAATTCCCCGGATGAGTTGATTTCGGAGAAGTGGAGATGGGAGACCAGTCTAGAAGAAATTGAAAAAGGCTGCCTTGAAGGACCCTTCCCCAGTCAGCCTGAGTGAAATGTCAGACTTGACGGCGCTGAGGTGGTTCTCTCATAAAAGCCAGAGAGATGTCTACTTTGAGCGAAGTACGTGGTCGAAAGTACGATTTTGAGCGGAGGACGAACAGCCAGATTATTTTCAGGGAAATTTGTCAAATTAATCCAGAGAGATAGATTACCGTTGGTTGAGGATCCGGTCGGGAGTTACCGACTGAGTCAGTCCCAATGAGTCACAGAAATTATTTGCTGAAGTGCCATGACAGGTGAGAGAGCTGCCCTCACAACACCCAGCCAACTGGCGATGATGACAATGATAGTCGCACATATGAGGAAGATGAGAGTTTGGATGAGAGATAGAAGGATGGTCATGTTTTCGGATCAGTGAGGTGTAATGAGTTCATCACTTTTGTGGACGAACAGTACACATAATAAACATGAGGTGGGAGTGGAGGGGAAGCCCACTGGCCAGAGGTATTCCTAGGGGGTGTGGGGGAGTGAGGGCAGTGCATGGAGAGTGAGGAATAGAGTCTTGATGGAAGAGAGCAACTCCTGTCACCGGACGAGGCTCAGGTTCTGTCATACCGGAGGAGGGATAACCAGGGAGAGATAGTTTGGGAGTCAAGAGACGGTCTTGAGGGAGGAAAGTTTCTGTTAGCAGATTATGTCTGATTGTCAGTGGCACCTGTGTGAAAGAATCTGTCAGGTTGTCAGGCGAATGGCCCCGCGATATTTGACCGGTCCACTACTCAGTTGATGAAGAGGGGAGGGAAGGAGGCTTTTGGTGCAGGGTAGGGAGAGGAAGGGTAGGGCAAGGCAAGGGAGGAGGGGGGGAGGTAGGAGAGTGTTTGAAAGAGTATGGCGGAATTGCAGAAGAGCAGAGGAGAGGCTGTCGATGAGGAGGAGAAAAGTGCTCCGTGGTTGCGGGGTTGAGGTCAGTGGGGGAGAAATAGAGAGGGGAGAGGCAGTGAGGATTTGAGGAGTATATGATTAGATGGGGTGACGAGGGCAGGGGATGGAGAGCTCTTTGTGGATGTGAGGGTTGGGGCAATTTTTGAGAGGCTTGGAGTGAGGGGTGAAAGGGAGGGAGAGAGCGTGAGTAGGGAGAGTTGGGGAAAAGGGTGAGGGGGAAGTTTTGAGAATGTGAGGGAGTAGGGGAAATTGGCATGAAGTTGGAAAAAAGGGAAATTGATGGAAAACGAACATGCATTGCAAACTGGGTATTTTTTAGTTCAGAAATGCAACTAAAGACAACAAGCGCACGAAATCCTCACTTTTCTTGATATTGTGGCTTCATGCAGTGTTCTTGTGCGAATAGCTTGCTTGATTCCCCGGTTGCCACCTCTCAGAAATTTTTGATTCACGTCTACCCGGTTAAAGTGTCAAATTGCCACATCATCCTGTGACTGCCTGAGAACCCTTCATGAAGGATGAAGATGACACGGCAGATTCTGCCAACTGTGCAAACGTCGAGGAGTTGTTCATTCATTTTTCTGACCAAGATCATTCCATCAATGGATGTGGAGTTGATGGAGTCAGGAACATTTTGCTGGAGAAACTGTTTCTTTCCAACTCTCTTGTGATATGCCGCCCTTCTTCGTCTTTTCACAGTGACCCATCGCATTTGCGAGTGTTCATGCGTAGGATATGAGTGCTACGTTCCTGAGCCAAGACAAACCCTCATGTAGCTACCTCAGCAACAAGGATTTCATCTGCCCGACAGATTTATCTAGTCTTTCAGTGCTACCTCTTTGACTTTCCTTTTTTACTCGCTTTCTTTGCATTTGATAATGGTGAATGCTTCAAGTTGTGCTTTGTCAACTTGTGTGGAATTTCATGGTTGGTGGATCTTTCCCCAAACACATCTTCTTGAACATCTTGTAAACTTATTCTCCCACTTGATGCAGCACCGAAGATCTTTGGCAAGTATCTGCTGGAAAGCAAACAGTATTTGTGGAGTAGACCTGACAGTTTCAGTCTCCTTCAGTTCACATTGGAAAGCCGCTGTTCTCCATCTGGTCAACCAATGACTCCACATCTGTCTCATTCTTTCTGAATGCAGGGCCTCCAGAGACGGGTCAGGTAAGGTAGGGAGCCAGGTACCAGCGCAGCGCATCGCTGTGTCTCACTTCTGCCGATACTCCAGGGGCCTCCATCAGGCCATCCCCCAGGCATGCCTGGCCATCCCAGGCTCCGTGAGATGCTGATTAACTGCCTGGCAACCAATGGGACGTGGTCGCCCAATGGGTCTCCTTCCACTCACGAAGACTCCTCGCTGATAAGATCTGGTGAGCAGGATCGAGTGTCAGGAAAATGCACATGTCCATACAGCCACAACTGATGCTCACGACTATGCAAGGTAACAAACCTTATTCTGAGCCTCTCTCAGCAACCGCATCGGTGGGACACAAAGTCCGAACCACGATATGCCAAAGGAAATCTCCGAAAAGGACCGGGTACCAAAGGGAATTAAGCTCTGTCTTCAGATCCCTGGTCAAGAGTCCCAAAGTTCACATCTGTAGGCAGACTGGTTGCACCAGGACTTGCAGAGACTCGGACTTTTGTCTCCCGCACAGATAACCGGCAGGCACACACCATGATCCAAGTGAATCCATGACCAAACCCCCCCCCCCCACCCCCGCCCCCCCCCCTCCCCACAAACAACCCCCCCCCCCCCCCCCCCCCCCCCCCCCCCCCCCCCCCACCCCCCCCCCCGCCCTCCCCCCCCCCCCCCCGCCCCCCCCCCCCGCCCCCCGCCCGCCCCGTCCCCCCCCCCCCCCCCCCCCCCCCCGCCCCACCCCCCCCCCCGCCCCCCCCCCCCCCCCCCCCCCCCCCCGCCCCCCGCCCCCCCCCCCCCCGCCCCGCCCCCCCCCCCCCCCCCCCCCCCGCCCCCCCCCCCCCCCCCGCCCCCCCCCCCCCCACCACCCCCCCCCCCCCCCCCCCCCCCCCCCCCGACCCCCCCCCCCCCCCGCCCCCCCCCCCCCCCCCCCGCCCCCCCCCCCCCCCCCCCCCCCCCCCCCCCCCCCCCCCCCGCCCCCCCCCCCCCCCCCCCCCCCCCCCCCACCCCCCCCACCCACGCCCCCCACCCCCCCTCCCCCTCCCCCCCCCGCCCCCGCCCCCCCCCCCCCCCGCCCCCCGCCCCCCCCGCCCCCCCCCCGCCCACCGCCCCCCCCCGCCCCCCCCCCCCCCCCCCCCCCCCCCCCCCCCCACCCTCCCCCGCGCCCCACCCCCCCCACGCCCCCCCCCCCCACCCCACCCCGCCCCCCCCCCCCCCCCCCCCCCCGGCCCGACCAGGACGTCTGTTGACCTCTGGCTAGCCAGCAGAGACAGAATATTACTGCTCAAGATAAGTAGAAATCTCTCCATGACCTCACATCTCAACAAGCAAGGTACAGCAGACAGCAGATCCAAGATTCTTGAAAGGACCCAGGAAACCCGAAACTTCGTTTTGAGCCAGGAACTAATCCAGCGGTCAGAACCTTATCGCCACCTCGAGAGTCTCCGCAAAGATGACAGCATCATCTGCGAAATTCAGGCACAGAATTCTTGACATTCCCAAACATGCACACAGCTTCATCTCTCTGACATCCCCCCAGAATGCAGTACATACAATGCTGAAGTGTGGGGGCCAGTCACACTCTGATCCACTCCTGGGGCTCTGTCTTGGCACCCCAGGCAGATGAATACCATATCTCACAGCACTCTCAAGTTCACAGAGATAGTTCAGAAGCAGATTAATGAGTTTTGGTGGCACCCCACGAAGACCAAGAATCCTCCAGAGGGCATCCCAATTCATTGAATCAAACGTTTTACAGAGATCAACATAGGCTGCAAGCAGCCCTGCCGAAACTCTCGTCTGTGTTCGGTGAGCACCCGAAGAGCAACAATACGGTCAATCGTTGACCTTTCTGGTGTAAAGCCTGACTGTTCTGGATGCTGGTGCTCAAGCAGATGATGGTGAACCCAATCACGAATTATCCGAGCAAAGACCTTACCCAGCACTTAGAGCAGCATCACCCCTCGGTAGTTGTTGCAGTCTTGGTGATCACTCTTCCCTTTCCAGAGAGGGACACCAAGGCTCCTCTTCCAGTCAGTTGGGATGATGCTTGTTTCCAGACAGAGCACAGAACTGCATGCAACGACACGAGTGCAGCATATCCACCAGCCTTGAAAAGTTCAGCATGGATGCCACAGATCCCTGGAGCTTTACCCCATTTCAACCGGTTCACCGCAGTCTGTGTTTCCTCAAACGAAGGTGGAACACAGTTGATTGGAAGGTCAGCAATAGCGATCGTAACACCAGCAATGGCAATCCACAGTTGGTGGATCAGCCTGGTACAGCCAAAGTAACCGGCCCAGCAGACCTTCACTTCGGACTCCTCTGTCAAGAGCCCACCACCCTCTGCTCAAACTGCAGTGCACTGAGGGACGGACTTGGAGGAACGCAATGTGCAAATTCCCCTGTAAGCAGGTCGAGAATCACTTGACCACAGGTGATGCTCTACCCCCTCACAGATTCCTCGCACATCGGCCTCCTTGTCCACCCTGTGCGCACGTACAGTTTTACGTCTCAGCTCCCTGAACAGCTCAGCTCTGCCATCCAGCCTGGCCCTGTGACTTTGGGCAATGGTATCCAGTGTCCCTTGAGAGACAAAATTCTTCTTCGCCCTTCGGTGAATTCCAAGACATCCACCAGCATCATCAAGGACGGTGGTCTTCAAGGCACTCCCCAACTCTTCAGGATCTCCCAAAGCACCCAGACCCCCCACATCTCCACTCAGCCTGTTCGCAAATTTCTCAGGTACCCTCTTATAGGCCAGCGGTATAGGTCAGATTTTTTGTACTTCATCAACCGGCTTGACACAAAGCTACAAGAGGTCTCATATGAAAGATGGGGATTCAGTAACTCATTTTTCCTGTTGTCCTCATTTTTTGGTGTGCGCCCATGAAATATTCGCACCTGAAGGATACCCCCATTCGAAAATTTTGACCATTTCCGAAAATCAGTGAATTAGCCATAACTACAAAGCAATGGCCCTATTTTTACATGATTGTATTGAAATGTGCAGAATGAACAGGGAATACTACTAGTTACTTAATGGAATACTTCTAGATAAATATATGTACATTTGAGTGTTTTTAATAGAAAAAGACGTAATTTCCGGACCGCTAACTTCGAAAATCATCAACTACAGAAACAAACATCTGCCAATTGTCATATTTTTTCTTTATTTTATATGTTTCAGTTTACCATATCAATATGATGAGAATATTTTGAAACAAATTTCTACTAGCAAATTATACGATAACTAGTGATGAAGTTTGCACAAGTGATGTGAAACTATGTTACACCAATACACATTGTTCTATGAGAAATGAACTAAAACATATTATTTGAGCGAGTGTCCTCGATATGTTCAACCATCACTGTCCGTGTCATTTGGTCACCATGTGACAGTCGTTGCCACACTGCCTGTCACTGGTGGCACACATGCACTCGTTAGTGCAAGGCAAACTGTCTTGTGAGCAGCTGCAGCTTGTTTACATGGTCACTACCACGGCATGAACACACAAGACCATCTAACATCTCCGCTGTGAGTGGTCTATCAAACAATGTGGGATGCAGCACACCTTCTCCTCTGTACCATCCACGACCCTCTGGTGTGGGAATTTTGGATTTGCCAGGTGTGCATTCATCCATACTCGGGTTTGGTGAACGGATCTCTTCACATGTTCGAGAAAACTGGTTCGGAGGGAGGCAACTTATGCACATCTTTGTTGGACGAGGCAGGGAAACAGGGACATCTTTGGTCCTGCGAGTTTCTCCCGAAGATCATTCAAATTTGTGTGTGCATCCATATATTTCCCTTGAGAATCATACATGGCACTGAATAAATGTCTCAAGCAGCCACTGCCTCCTGGAGATCGTCAGTGGCGAGGACTTCGAGTGTGGACATTATTCTGAAGATGCAGTGTCGTCATAGCTTTCCATGCTTTTTTTACCATAGCCGAAGAATGCTGATACAGAGTCACATCTTGTCAGGACATGAAAGCAGGAACCGGGTACACATTTCTTGAAGCAAGCTGTAACATATCTGATGGACCGGAGAAGCTTGCATCCTGCTGATGTTCTTTTCTCTATCCATATTTCGGCAGTGTCCCGCAACTGGAAAGTAGTGACTGCTAAGACAAGCACATCAGTGCTGCTGATTGATTGTAATGGACCACACACATTGTTACGTTCTGAACTCATCATCGGCATGCTTCACATGAAGAAATATCCGAGAATCTGCCTCTTCCTGCATTGATGCGAGTTGACTGTCATGATACATCCTGCAGATGAAAGGCATGCTGTAAGCGAACCATCAGAGAAGCCACCAGCCAAATAGATCCGCTTTTCTTGGTGATCTGAAAGTTCTTTTGCTGCTGTCATGTTGCGTGACGTGACTACAGATGAAGTGTGTCAAGGTGGATTTGTTTGATGATAGAGCCATGAATTTCGTCCATTGTACTGGGCGTCCAGCAATGACTTGGTAGCTTCGGGATCCACCAGCAACAGCAAGGCGTCTCGTTCTTTCCTCTTCTTCACAGAATTGACATCATCATATTGGTCGAAGACGTCGATGAGGGTGTGGTGTGTTTGATGCAATGAAGCAACTGGGTTAGGTAATACTGCGCCAAGTTACCAAACTACCACCATTTCCACAATATGAGTTCAGCCATAGCATCCCTGATGTACACGCTGCGATGTTGGTTATCACTGGTAGTGTTTTCGTGCTCTTCATCAACTAGGCCCTCGAGAATATGCCCTAGTTCTGCTTTTGTGTTCTTCCGTGGAGCTCCATCTTCATGAAAGATAGATGTCGGAACAGACGTAATGGGATAGCTCAGGACGTGCTTATGTTCAGGGTAGGGCGGACTTAGAGTCAATTAGCCAAAGCACGGCGGAAACCATTTCGTGTTGATTGCAACAATGCTTTCTGACCAAAATCGGGATTTTTGTTTTTATTTTGGAACATCGAAACGGTTTTGAGTTTGGACTTTTGTGGATTGGCTGGTTACATGCTTCTTCTGCCCCCAGTACAAAGAGTTTCCTGTGACTTACTTTCCATCTGTATTATTCCAGGTCGTGGACAGACAAAAGGAACTTGTAGTTTATGGGAAATTAATGTGATTTTCTGAAATGTCCAATATTCAGATCGGGTGTATCTTCAAATCGTTGAATATTTATGGACGACACAAAATAATGAGGCAACAGGTGAAATGTGTTACTGCAGATCACCATCTTGTTCATTATGAGACTGGTTGTCAGCTTTGTGTCAAGCTGTTGATTAAGCTCCTAAAGATTATATAGCTTTTATCGAGGTTTACCCGTGGCTATTATCCTTGAGCTTGCCAACATCCAATCGATGCTGGGATGGTGGGATGGTACCATTCTCGTGGATTTAAGCTGCAACTTCAGAGTTACTTCAACAATCCGGTGGTCAACATTGAGGAACTGAGCACTCCGGCAGACCCTGCAGTTCTGGATCATCCTCCAGTGACCATCAATGAGCACATGTTCACTCTCCTTTGCCACACCACCAGCGTTGGAATACCAAGTCCAGTGATGAGCCTGTGGTTGCTGAAACCATGA
>JAXMNL010001040.1:949-25954 GCA_035128595.1 Eptatretus atami
AGAGTTTAATTTTGTCGTAAAATGTGAGGGTTCCAGACCAGATGTTAAGAAGTGTGAGGGTTCCAGAACAGATGTGACATTCCTCATTCTCCAAACAGGTAGGCTGCACTTCTTCCCTCTCTTCAGACCTTGAAAAACCAAAACATAAGATGGTCAAACACTTGGAAAATGTCTTTCAATCATGAAAAATCTTATATTCTCACTATCTCTCTCCAAAAGGACCATCTGGCAACCACCCCTCCCCCCACACACACACACACACCATCAGCTATGATCCATCTTGGACAAACCACATTTCAAAGTTGGCCTCCAAAGCCAGCTGCCAACTGGACATCCTCCATTGTACAAAGTCCTTCCTTGGCACACCTGAACTCCTATCCACCAAAAAGGCCTTCATCCACACTTTGAAGGAGTACTGTTCTCCCCTCTGGACTGGCTCCCCTGCCTCAGCTTGACGCCGTGGAAACCAAGGTTTCAAGATAATTGGAATCTCCTGAAATGAAGCTGAGTCTGTGGGCCGATCACTTCGCCATCGCAGACAGGTCGGCGGTCACTCTCTGTCTTTTACTGCCTCCTAACTGGTCTTGCACCCTCTGCTCGTTCCGTGCTTTGTACCCCCCCAGGTTTCTGCAGGACTCACACGGTCCACCATCAACACCCTACTGGTGAAACTACCTAAATCCAGGATCACTGCTGAACTCCACTCATTTGTTCCTCTTTTTCCCACCTATGGGACCAACTTCAACATCGTCATCAATCTCATTCTTTCCTCTAGGTCTCCAAGACAGCTGTTCACCACCATCTCAAATCATCATCCCCAATCCAAAACCATGATAGTTTCCACCCTCGTTACCCCTCCCCCCCTCACAATCCTCTTCAAATTTTCAGTTTCTTGTCCACCCTATGCATCCTCTCCTGCCCCTATTCCTCCCCACACCCAATGTTTGACCGCCTCCCTCTGTCCTGGCCTTCGGCTCTGCTGTTGGAGTTTCCCCCCCCCTCTCTCTCTCCTCTTCCTTTCGTTCTATTGGTCTGATCTGTTCAGTGTACTCGTACTCACTCTTCCACATGTACAAAAAAACAAAGAGTAAAGTATAAATTGATAAATATCCCATGAGTGGTGGTTGTGATGTATAAATTAATAAATATCCCACGAGTGGAACTTGTAAAGTATATATTAATAAATATCCCATGAGTGGTAGTTACAAACCATAAATTAATAAACATCCCATGAGTGGTACTGAAAAGTATAAATTAATAAATGTAACATTCATGGTATTTCTAAAGTATAAATGATTAATATCCCATGAGTGGTATTTGTGAAGTATAAATTAATAAATATCATTAGTAGTACTTATAAAGTGTAACTATCCCATGAGTGGTATTTGAGAAGTATAAATTAATAATAAATATCCCATGAGTGCTACTTGTGAAGTATCTAGTAATAAATATCCTATGAGTGGTACTTGTAAAGTATAAATATCCAACGAGTGGTTCTTGTGAAGTATCACTCATATTCACATGATACTGTGAACAATAATTCTCAGTTGATCATCCCAACTGTTTACAAAAGGAATAATGCAAATTAAAAGATCAAATTTGGAGCAAATCAAACCTTCACTAACCAGTGAGGGCTCAAATGGACAGCGAGAGATACACCAGACATGTTTGAATACCTAAAATGGTCCACAAAGTACCGAATGAGTTCATAACGTTTTGGCTAAAATTATAATTCCCAGGAAGTACAGTAGATAAGTGCACACCAAGGGTAATTTCTAATTCTTCCTTTCCACTCTATGGTACATCCACAGAGCTTTCCCTTTCGAGACTCACGAGCAAATTGTGGAGAGGTGTCCCGGCCCAGATTGATTCTTTCGCCACGTTCCCGACATTCAGGAAACGAGAGTTGATTCCCTACAAGTTCTACATCACATCAGGAGGTATGGTGGAGTGGGGGTTGGGTGGGCAGGTGTTGGGGGGAGATTGGTGGATGGTGGTGAGGTGGTGGTGGAGGGGCGAGAGTAGGTTGGCAGAGATAGGGGTGGGGGTGGAGACAAGGGTGGGGTGTGGAGTAAGGGGGACTGAGTGGGATACCTGGCATCCATTTTGATTATTAGCCCTCATTGCACTTACTCCAAAAACTGGGGCTTGTGCATCTCGGATATACATGGACCAATTTTGTTCAAAGTTGGCACAAAGCCAACACATGATGGTATACATGAGCACATCATTTTGTTTCAGGATTCGATCAAAGATGGCCGACTGGCGGACATTTTAGTTGTAAGAAACCAGATGTTGAACACGTCCTCAACCATTTCTCGGATATGCATTTACTGATCTCTTCAAATTTGGCAAACAGTATGCAAATGATGGTAGTTACAAACATCGACACGTCATTTTTCTTCGAGATGAGATCCAATATGGCCGACTGGCAGCCATTTTGTTACTTAAATGTGTGCCCATCCATTTCTTAGACATGCACGGTCCGATTTTGTTCAAACGTGGCACAAACATAGTACATGATGGTATACACGTGCCGCTCACTTTATTTTGCAATCTGATCAAAGGTGGCTGACTTTGTAGTTGTAAATAAATATGGGCTAGCCCTTTAACTCCGTACAGCAAAATTACTAAAACAACGGGGGCTGTGACAGCGGACATGGTTGTGACTTTAAACTTTTCACATTTATCTGAGAATCAGCTGTGTGACATGAATCCTTCATTATGCACAAAGCGTACAAGGAACAAGGAAATCCAACACAGGTGGAGGGCATTCAGCCCATCATGCCTGCTCGTGAACACCACACTTAACCCATCCACACAAACCAAGGAAGAAAAATGAAAAAAATAAAAATAATAAATTAATGAAATAAAAAATTATATTTTTTTGTGAGGTTTTATTGTTGGTTTTAAAAAAAAAAAAGTTTTTGTATTTTTGTAGTTTTTTTTGTAATTTTAATTTTTATTATTTTTATTTTTATTTTCTTCCCCTCGGAAAGCGGACATGGGCTTGCTTAAAAAAACACACATCAACCACACAACCCCCCCCTCAACAAGACCCACCAACAGCACTCTCAACAACACCCATCATTTACTCAAACTACCTAAAAGTCTAATCAAAATCCACATTACCCCTCTATCTCCATAACTTCCAGTACCTATCTAATTTCTAATTTTAACTTATTTCTACTTTTTACTGCTGCCACTACCTTCCAGGGAGACCATTCCATGATTAACTACTCTGAGTGAAGTCCCCTGCCTTACTACCTCTTAACTCTCCTTCTTCTTTACTCTCAAGCTATGGCTCCTGTGTCTATCACTTCTACCCTTCTGTTTGAATAATCATTCTGCACTTATTTTTATCTGACCTTTCATTATCTTAAACATCTTCAACATTTTCCTTGTAACTGCCTCCTTTCTGTGTATAAAGCCCGTTCATCCTTCATAGTGAGTCGCTAGGCCCAGAAATCCAATCTAATAGCCCACACTGAACCCTCTCATGGCATCTCTGTCCTTCCCTGAGTTGTGGTGACCAAAACTGTACACAATATCTAGATGTGTCCCTCACTAAATTCCTGTACAATTTAACACCACCTCTTTTGATTATAATTTATCCCTTCCGAATGCATCCGACAACCTGAATTTACTTACCTATAGCTGCCTGCACTGTGCTGCCTGCTACCTCCCATATCTATTACCACCCCAGATCCTTCTCCTGTGTGACACGCTCAAAAATTACCCCTTGCATCCTGTATCTCTATTTCCATTGTTCTTCCCATCCTAACACCTTACACTTGCTCCAGGTTAAATTCCACTGCCAATCTTTGCCCAATCCAAACAAGTATCAATACTTTTCCTGCATCTGATCACCACCCCCTCTGCTACCACCTTTACCTCCAAGCTTTGTGTCATCCACAAATTTGGAAGCTTACTCTTTACCCCCATATCAATCATTGATGTAAATAATGAATAGTAATGGTCCCCCCGATACTGATCCCTGAGGCTCCCTAGCTTACTTTCATTCTCCCAGCAAGACATTCTCCCACTCACAGCCACTCTTCACTTCCTACCACTTAAGCCAGTTGCAATCCAATTAGCTACCTGACCAGCCACTCACAAGCCCCTTCAACTTTGGCTAATAACCTTTATTAGTTCCTTATCAAATGCCTTTCTTAAAGTCTAGGTACTGTGTCACTGCCTTTCCCTCATCCAACCCATCAGACACTGCTCATAGAACTCTAAATGATTTGTTAAACAGGAACTACCTTTGGTAAACCCATGTGTGACTACCTTTAATTAGTTGCATTGTTTAAAATGTTTCCTCATCAGGTCCTAACAGTTAATGTTCTCCAACACCTTCCCCACAACTGAAGTCAAACTAACAGGTCTATGTTTCCCAATTCTTCTCTGGATCCTTTCTTTAAATAATGGTTGTTAACATTTGCTACTCTTCAACCTCCAGTACCTTCCTGATCATGAGCTATTGAAAATATCCGTTAACATCTCCGCTTACCTGCACCAGCACCTCCATCAATTACTCTCGGTTGCCATTATTATCTGGACTCGGACCTCATCTACTCTTAAGATTACCTAACTGTTCCTTTACTTCCTCCACTCCAACCTGGATCTTTCTTGTAAAGCCCTTCTCACCTCCTCAATAGATCTCTCAGCTAATTGGCAATTCTTCCTACTTCTTGTGTAAAAGTTAAAGAAAAATAACCTGCTTCATAGCCTGCCATCTCACTTCTCACTAACCACTCTCCTGGTGCTATTCCTCAATGGCCCACACTGGTCCAAACCTGTTCTTTTTCCCCTAATATACTTAAAGAAAGCCTGCTATTATGTTTAATATTACCATGTCCTTCTCATACTCTCTTTTGGCTTGCCGAGTTATTTTCTTCACTTTGCTCTGTCTACTCCGATGAATGATATTAAATCTAACTCCGTCCTTTTATTTTAAACGACAATAAATGCTGTTGCTTCTCCGTAAAATAGCTTCCTTATCTTAACACTGCTCAACCACCCTGCGTCTCTTTCTACTTCTAGTTTACACATTCATTGGAATGTACTGAATCTGCACTCTTACACATTTTGGTCCTGAAGGTTTCCCATTTCTCTGATGCTGATTGCCCTGTTGTTAGAGTCTCCCAATCTACATCCACCCAATTCTCTCCTCATACCCTCAAAGTTTGCCTTCCTGAAATCTAATAGCCTTTACCCGACTATCCTGAACTCTAACCCTCAACAGAACTTTGCAACACATGTTTATGGTCACTTGCTCCTAAATCTCCCCAAACCTCTGCCTCTCCACCATATTGGATTCGTTACTTAAAAGAGAGTCTACTACTGCACCCCCCTCGTGGGCTTAATCTTACAAACTGGGTAAAAAGCAATCCTGACTAAAAACAGGAAATTCTCAATCGACTCTGCCCTTCCCAGGTTCCTCCACCAATTCTTCCCTGGCAAGTTAAAATCCCCCATAATCAATACTCTCCTTACCACATGCCTTTTGATTCTTCATGTACTCCTCCTTCCTCTTCTCATTCCCACCCAAGCCATATAAAAGCATCCTTCAAAGTATCTTACTGTTTCACAATCCTCTAATCTCTACCCATACAGAATCGCTCAACATTTATTCCAATTCCAACAAACGGTACCCAAAATCAAGCACAACTACTTGCACAAAACACTTAAAATCATTCCAATCACCATTTCTACATTGCGATCACATGACCAAATGTCAGTCAGGGCCAGATTAGATCTGTGACTTTGCTACAGGTACCATGTAAACCTTGTGAACTAAACCTGTTCCATGGTCGGATTGTCGGCGACTAAACCGTTCCCCCACCAGTTTTTGGTGAGGAGGGTTTGGATATGGACACCCAGAAGGATTAAAAGAAAACCTGTCAAAGGCGGGGGAGCTCCTTGTGAGCCCACGGCCATCCATAATCTAGTGCACAACTGTGTCTGCGACGCCTCCTGCAGTTGGGTACTCTTTTAGGAGTTGGTGCAGAATTTGCACTCCGGCCATTGTAAAACCCTTCATTCCCCAAACGCAAGGAAATCTGAAACCACTCCATTGGAGTACCTCCCTGTGCCAGCTTCCCTTCGGCAGGCAGCTCACCGGATGACGGGATTTGGGGCAAAAGCCTTCGGGACCCCCAATCTTTGATGATAGGAAGAAACCACGCGGTAACATTCCCCAGTTCAGATTGTAGGAGAGTGTGTCGGAGTCGTGCTAAGGTGTCCTCCACCAGACGGCTGTCTCCTTGTGTTAACCTGAGGCGGTTTCCTTCGGGTGGGTGCCTGGATGTCTTATCCCGAAGAGAGGATGATCACCTGTCTCTGTTATATCTGAGCTCAAGTGTTTGACATCATTTATTGCCAGCACTCTCTGAGGTTCGGAGACTGTTTGCCGGTGACATTCATGGTGGGTGGTTACAACCCACGATTGGTCTGGTCGCTCTGATGGTACCATGCCCAAGAATTGCTGTAGCTGTGTCCAATAAGCTGAAACTCCATGATAATTGAGGTAACACCCGGTAATCGGAAACGAGCATATTATGAACTAAGGATTTGTCACGCCTGAGGTGTCGTTTCCCTGGTCTCTGTCTTTATGCTCCGATGAGGCGGAGTGATCTCACCGTGAAGGATGCATTCTACGCCACGCTCGAGTCTGTGGTTGATCAGTGCCCCAGACGAGATACATTTCTCGTCTTGGGATTTCAATGCTATCGGACTGGAACTGATAGGGTGGTTTATGAGACATGTGTTGGTCCCCATGGGTCTGGAAACTGTGAACCTGAATAGCACTAAGTTCCTGACTTTGCAAGAATCATGACTTGTAGGGAGGCCGAATTCATGTATTCAGCGCCCCACAAAAGCTCATCGCTGGACTGGTATCCAACGCTGGCCCGTGTGGCAAAGGAGATTGACCATGTCCTCGGTGGGAATGGTCGCTGGAGGATGATACAGAACGGCAGGGTCTACCGGTGATGGCTCAGTTCCTCAATACTGACCACGGCTTGTGTATTCAACCTCTGAAAGTTCACCTTAAATTCAGGAGAATGGTTACCCATCCCAGCCTCGGCTGTATGTTGGCCCAAGCTCAAGGATGAGAAGGTTGCAGCTGAGAGTTTGTAACAAGCTGAGTGAGATTTTGGTTGGTCTGGGTGCTTTGGAGGTCCTGAAGAGTTGTGAAGTGCCTTCAAGACACCGTCCTTGATGTTGCCGGTGGATGTCTTGGAACTCACCATTGGGAAGAAGACTTTGTTCTCTCCAGAGACACTGGATGCCATGACCAGTCGCAGGCCAGGTGGAATGGCAGAAGCTTGAGGTGTAAAACTGTACGTGCACAAAGGTGGACAAGGAGCTTATTGTGCGAGGAATCTGTGAGGGGTGGAGGCATAACCTGGGGTCAATTGATTCTTGCCTTGCTACAGGGGATTATCACATTGCGTTCATCCAAACCCATCCCTCGTGCTACTGCAGTTCGAGCAGAGGGTGGTAGGCTCTTGACAGAGGAGTCCGAAGTGAAGGCCCGCTGTGGCCGCGTTACTTGAGCGGTTGTACCAGGCTGAATCCACCACTGTCAAGTTGGACGTCATGGGTGTTACAATCCTGTTACTGAGCCCTCCAATCAACTGTCGTCCACCTTCCTGTGGAAAAACACAGGTGCGGTGAAACCGGTTGAAATCTACGTGTCTAAAGCTCCAGGGATCTTGGCATTCCAGGCTGAACTTCTCCAAGGTGCGTGGAAATGCTGCGCACTCGTGTCGTTGCATGCAGTTCTGTGCTCTGCTGGAAGACAGGGCATCATCCCAACTGATTGGAAGAGGGCCTGGTTGTCCCCTCTCTGGAAAGGGAAGGTGATCGCAAGACTGCAACAACTACCGAGGTGACGCTGCCTCTCGCGTGCCGGCAGGTCTTGCTCGGATATATATTCTTTATAAGTTTGCCCCCATCTGCTAGAGGACCAGCATCCAGAAGCAGTCAGGCTTTACACCAAAGAGAAGTCAACGATTGTACCGATATTCCTTTACTCTTTCGGGTCCTCACCGAACACAGACGAAGACTTTCGGCAGGGGCTGCTTGCAGCCGTTGTTGATCTCTGTAAAGCGTTTCAATTCGTTGTAATCGGGATGCCCTCTGGAGGATTCTTAGTCTTCGTGGGGTGCCACCACAATGATCGATCTGATGTCTGTGCAACCTCTACTTGTATGAGAGTGCCTGTTGAGATGTGTGTTACCATCTCTGACTTATTTCCAGTGTTACTGGAGTTCGTCAGTGGTTGTACTGGCCCCCACACTTTTCAGCAACTTGTATGGACTGGATTCTCGCGAGGGAATGTCGGAGAGATGAGGCTGCGGTGCATCGTTTGAATTCAAGATCTCTGACCTTGATTTCGCAGATGATGCAGTCATCTTGCAGCAGACTTTAGTATTCCTTTTGGGGGCCCTCGAGGTGCTGAAGAGGAGTCGGAGCCACTGCCGGATTTCGGGTTTTCCTGTAGTCAAAAACTAGATTCCAGGCTTCATTGACATCTTGGATGCTGCTTGTCCTGTCTACCGTTTGTGCGAGGATGTTGATATCAGGAGAGAATTCACTTACCTTGGCCAGTGATATTCATTTGTCTCTGCTAGCTGTGAGTCAGAGCGTCATATAGACGTTCTGGTCGGCCTGGGGAGTCAGGATCACTGGATAATGGGTTGTCGCACTGCTTTTACCTGTGCGGAGGATGAAAGTCTGAGTCTTCAAGTCCTTGGTGCTCCAGTCTTGCTCTAGGATGTGAGACTTGGACTCAGCAGGATTCTCCCAAAGAGACCTGGCTACCAAAGGAAATTAAGTTTCCCCCAGATTCCTTGGTCAATCGCTGGTCGGCACTCTCATCCAATGAGCGCTTGCTGAAGAGAGACTCAAATGAGATTTGTTACCTGCATGGTCCAGTCGAGCATCAGCTGCGGCGTATGGGACATGTGGTCGTTTCCTGACGCTGATCCTGCTCACCGGATTCTCTCAGCGAGGGAGTCTCTGAGTGGAGGAGGCCAATGGCCGACCACTGCCTCGGCTGTGCAGCGGTGTTGATCGCATCAAGGAGATGGGGATCGCCAAGCATCTGCCTGGGGTGGCCAGACGGAGAAGGCCCCTGGAAGTTACCGGCCGGAAAGTGGACTGCAGCACTGCTGCTCTGGTGCATGCTCCCATACCTGATCTGACCCTGATCCACATTTTAAGACCAATGGTTACCTACTCAAATCAAAAATTTTGGAAACATTTCTAAAAACTTAAGATCTCAGCTCTGCTGGGCTCGACGCAATTTAGAGGCACATTCCCCACTTTTCACTTCATTATTAAGTACTGAAAAATGATGACTATTTAAATTAATTTTGTCTATAATGCCGGCAATGTCAAGTCTGCTAATGGACCCCGCGTTCAGAACATTTTACAATTCACAAATTGTCATTTCCGAATTTATCAGGCATTTCTATCTGCCAAACAAGGTTCTCTGGTGTTCCAAGGATTCCATCCCTATGGCTCTCTAAATAAAGCTTTCGACGCTTACTTCGGCGCTCTACTCTGAGGCACGGCACAGATAATGCAGGAGCTCACAGTAGATTGTACTCCATCCGAGACCAAAAGGTTTGAAGCCTAAGTCATTAGATGGGGAAGGACCTCCCGAGATGCATTCTTAAGTTTTCCATATTGGTGACATTATGTAGGAACGCTGCTTAAAGTAGCCGCCAAATCCGTGTAAATTACATTTGGTACATGAATCAAACTTGTGCCAAGAAGTTAATTTTGGCCACTGTGCATTTACGCGATATGTCATTCTTAAGTGACGGATTTGGTGCAAAATACATTTAGAACGGCCTAAAGGGGGGCCACTGTCACGTTTAAATCAATTTTGAGACATTATTGAAACATTGTAGAAATATCGTTAGACATTTCTGAGAAGGATCAGTAATTCCTTAATGACGATTTTGCGAGCCAAAACCCATTTAAAAGACACGCCGAAGAGGCGCAATTTTAGCACATTAAAACACATCTCAAGTACATCAATGGTACAGTTTGATGAAAATATCCTTGACCTTCTAATGCAGGATCAAGTAGTTCTTAAGTGACCCCTTTGGGCAAAAACAACCACTTAAGAAGGTTCAAAATATCATTATGTCTAATTCCCTGTGAAGGAGGAAGTACTAGATTCGTATGTTACTCAGAACCAGCATTTGCGAACAGGTATTAAACATAGAATAACTGCATGGAATAGATGAACGAATCACTTGTCGGGTCCTACATGGACATCGTCCTATAATACTGGCCGGCTTTGACATGCAAGGATGGGCTCAATGCGCAGTGTGTTGGGTGATACATGTTTTAGGATTTCCCCCAAGGGGCTTGTTTTGGGCCAGCATAGTTGTGCTGTGATTCCCATTTCATCATTCTGAATGTAGGTAGTATACAGTATTTACAACTGAGAGATGAGTTTCATATCTCGAGTTAGAGTAGTTCAGAACATATATTAGGGACCCTAAGCCATAAACTTATTGTTGGCTTGTGGTTAAATCGACGAATTGTCCACGAGGAGGGGTTTAGTATATCACATAATTTCAGCGACAATTCATGTGGCGATCCCTGGGCCCTTATTCTTGACGCTAATAGCCCACGCACTGAGGTAACATTTGTTGAAGCGTGACTGTTTTCGGCTTTCTTTTTATCTATATTCACTAATAATAATGTAAATCTTTTCTTCCAGTTATACAAGAAATGTGTCAGCGAACAGCACTACTTATTAGTCTCGCCACAGAGCTGCGGATGTCCTCTCATCCCATTATTCTATCATTTAGAATAACACCAGTATTGCATAAAACTCTGGATACTGCGTATTGTGTCGTATGTAATCCCCAACTTTTTTAGATTTTATAACCATGTTTTTGAAGCCGCATTGTTTGCTAGTTATAGCTATGAAATCCATTTCATTGCAGGTCATAGGCCAGTGAAAACAGATATGGAATTATCTGATCCTTCCAACAACGAGTCTCCTGCATCCAGGCGTTGTATTCCCACATTCGGCAAGCCCTCAGCGAAACCCACGTTTGTGTTTTTCCATTTCGATGCAGAAGAACTGGGTACTGGCAGGCTGCAGCTGAGAAAAGCATGCAAACCCCAATTTCTGCAATCGTTACTATGACTTGGTGTGTCAGCTTAGCCTCAGAACCCGATGAGAATGAATTGAGTATCATGTCAGCTGCTACCAGAAATTCACAAGCCGTTACATCGAACAACCTCAGCTCCTGGAGATGACCATCTGACCTAGTGAGAGGAGTTATGGCCTTCATTTGCGTTCAAACGCCAAGGGCAGGATGACGAAGCTGAAACTCTTGTCATCTGAATACTTCTGCAACTTAGCCTTGTTGCCAATTCAAAGAGGAAGAAGAAAAAGGTGAGAGCTATCGAACGTCGGTTCGTGTGAACATTAGGAGGCCAGACATAAATTCACGAGGCCCGCTTGAGAAACTTTCAGGATGAAGGCTATCCTTTCCAAGTGTTGTGTCGACCTGTATGCAAAAGAAGCTAAGTATCGTATCACTTCAGCAAGAGCGATTCTTACTTGCCCAGCCAGTAGAATTCTAAAAACTGATGACATTCCACAGGAAAAAGACCAGTTGCAATTAGACATATCCATGGACTGTGTGAAAAGTCCTGTAATTGTGACAAACGTGCAGACTGTTCGACACAGATAAGCAAGGCGACGACAGATGAGGAGGACATGAGGAAATAGCATCATCATATGAAGATACAAGTTCTGATTAGGATACTGAGAATCTGTAACAGACAAGCAGACTGAGCATAATTATACCAATAATCTAATTAAACTGAAGGACCATTTTGTCTCCACTAAGCGTCGCGTCACGTTTTCTCGGTATGTGACTGCGACTGAAATAAACTTGCTACCTGTAAGAGTGCATCGCACATCAGTGTGGCATAGTCAACTTTCAAACCTGAAGCAGAATAAAACACTTTTCGTTCTTGAAACGGAATCCGTCTGTGACGGATTTCCGGCTAGTAATAAAACTACGAGTTGAACTCATATTGTGCGACGGTCTTCACAGTATAGGAATAGAACTTTGCTGGCTGTATGCGTATGGACTCATCACAGTTTTAATGTTTGTCTCGTAAGATTTAGGGATACACTGATAGCATTTTAATTTAGCATGATAATGGATATGGACATCCAAAAAGAATGATACATGACAAAAAATTTGTTGTTTTCCAAGAGACAGGAAGACTTCAAGAGATTCATGTGAAGTCTTCTTTTGCAACATATAATTCAATACAAGTGTTTAACAATGGTAGCACTTAGTGGATGCACGTACTCTGCCTAAAGTAGAAAACTGTTTATTTTTCATTTTTTCACGATGCTGGTTCCATATGCCACTGAAATGGGCGGGGAAAATGACAAGTCCAAACTACTTTTACTGATCACATCGTGCTCCTCCCATGTATCGGTGCCAATCACATGTCACACTTGATTTTGTTATAAATATAAGTAATTGATAGAAAAAGTAAATATTGATAGTTTCTTTGTTCTTCTATTCGATCAGATTTCAAATTTCAATGCATTCTATGTTTTAAATCTTTCATGTTTCTAAAATATAGATTGGGTCTGTATGATGTTAGCAGGAAAACATAAATAGGATTTTAACATAATTTATCAGAATTTGCCTTAATTCAGAATGTAATGAAAAGCTTTATGTCGATGGAATTTTACAATGTCACTCGTTTAGTTTGTGAATACAGTATCCGATGATGATTAACTGAACTGATTAGATTTCAACCCCTACTTAGCAGTATTCAGCATATTCAGGCACGTATCAAAATCAATCCAGTCCAACTACCTGTCACAACCATGAAAAGGACAATGTTCTGGCTAAATTGCGAAAACAAATATTCCTCTAGACTAAGGTCTCAGGACATTGGTAACTCTAGCATGCTGCCCCAGAGCCCAGAGGCGCTACTCGGTTAAGAACATGACCTTGTTTCACCTGCTTGTATTGATCTTCAATCACACGAAAACAGGTATTTGCATTCTGACACCTTCTTAAATGGGTTTTTGCACCAAAATGCATCACAAGAAACTAGTAGTGATCCTTTATTATGAAGTCAGATAAATATTTCCACAACCGTTTCGTTACTGTACTTGAGCTATGGTGCTTAATGTGCTAAATACCGCCCTCTTTAGGCGTGTCTTAAATGGTTTGCACCAAACCAGTCACTTAAGAATTACTGATCCATTCATCAGGAATGGTCTAAGATTATTTCTACCAAGATTCAATAATGTACTCAAAATTGATTTAACGTGACAGTGGCGCCCCTAGCCCATTCTATAACATGTTTTTTGCACCAAACCGTCATTAACTGAATACATTATCCAAAATCCCGTCAACTAAATACCTCTGGAGTTCATCATCGTAACATTCACAGTCTTTACAAATCTGGGAAATGATGAGATAAATTGAGAGTTTGTCCTCAACCGGAGTAGTTTCATCGTCTTGTCATTATCACTATTAATTTTATCCCCATATAAAAAACTAAATTTTTCATTTCACTTTAATGTTTTTTTAATTATAGTTCAATACTTTGTTTATAACATATCAACAGCTTCATGATGAAGATGGTCCAGGGTCCTGAAAGCGAAACAATCTATTTTTTTATGCCCTTTAAAGCCCCCATCAGTGTTTCAATGGGAGAATTTAGTGCACCTTCCCTTTCTTCATTGTTCTTGTGTTTGCGTGATTGAAGGTGTTTTTATTAGAATAAAAATTAAAGAATATCATATCAATCTATCACAATGTTTTTTTCTTGGTCAAGTGGAGATATTGACTGAAAGATGAATGGTTTGTTGGTTTGAAGGTGTTTTTTATAACATTTATATTATATTACAAACATACGCAGTACGTTGTAGTCACCATATTATATAACGAAACCTTTGCTTAAAATAAAAAATTTTCGTGATAAAAATTTCGTTTCAATTTATGGGATTCTGTGCTTAAAACCATTTTATTCTCCAACTTTTTTCACTTAAAAATACTTATGTATCAAGACACAAACAAGTTTCAATCAATCTCTTCATTGTAAAAGATACTGAAGAAATATGTCCAAGGATGTAAATTGAATAAGATAAATATAACAAACTATTGGATAAAAACCAATTATGAATGAATAATATGAGTTTGCTTCAATTTCCTTCAGTGGAAGGCTTTTAGTATACCTGGAAGACATCAATAAAGAAATCTACAAAAAGTTTCTCCTCTCCTTCTGCAAATATTCAAAAACTAGAAAAAGTAATGAAACAAGAAAACGTATCAAAGAAAAACCTTATGGATGAAGCTTCAGAAAGAAAGATAATACCATCTTTATAGCAAGGGAAATTGTGTATTTTTTATTCAACAACCCTAAATGATAAATCCTGATGAAAGAAGGATGTTAATATATCAGGTGAAAGACATTTCGTTTCAAAGTAGTATAAGGATCATTTTTAAAATTACCTTTAATATAAAAAAAATGTAGTTGTGAATCTTAATGAAAAAAAAGTAGATAGATATTGATGGTAAGTTTTTCTCCTCCATTAAATAAGAGTCATTATTCAACCCTGAAGATATTTGAAGATTATGAGAGTATGATAGTATCTCGTTGGAAACAGAAGACAGTTATGGATACCGAGAGTTGTGTTCAAACGATAGTTATGAAAAGTTTTATAGATGATTGTGAAATACAAAGATGATACCGAAGATAGAATTTTAGTTTAAGTAAGTAAAGTTTTACTTTATAAATATGAATAGTTACTAGATTTTGAGCCTCTTGAATTCCCTGATTCTCCATAATGACAAATTTGAGAATTGTCCTGCATGTGATAGAGTCGGATTTAAACACAGAGTCAAATGCCTAAAACAATGTATTATCTGTGCATTATATTCTAATTAATAATAATAAAAAATATAAAAGGTAATATAATTCTTTTAGATTTACACAAAAATGAATTACTTTACAAGATTGATTAGAGAAATGCATGTAAAGTATGAGTGGTGATAACACAGCCTTTCCTTACAATGGAGAGAAACTGAACGTAGTCGAGGAATAAGATTGTTGTTATATATTATTCACGATTGCCATTGTCAGGGAAATATCAACACAAGATATTGTGATAAATTAATAATGGATTATCGAAATTAAACCCTGAACTTCGGATAAAATATGGAGTTTCTAAAAAAGCCATAATAAATTAAATAACATGTTTCCAAATATATAAATGAATGATTTTTTAACCCATTTGGTAAAATAAGATAAAATTTAACAACCAGAAAAATCTTCCAAATTCATTAAGATGTCCCATGTTGTTCAAGCGGATGTGGAAAAACCTGCTTACTTTTAAAGATGCTCTACTCCCAACTTTTTAATTATGATAATTTATCATTTCACAAAGTCAGTTTCAACCTGAGTATCACTACTCCACAAGGTTTATGCTGGTCTTTCAAAAGAACGATAACAATCGGTTTATTTAAACTTCAAACAAACTTTAATGATTACAACATTGAAGATATATATCAACTCATTTTGTTGTTTACACAGAGATATAAAAAGAAATCAAAGCCGATAACTGTATTCTAGTGCATAATAGGATTTGATATACCTTCTCCCCAAGTTTGGTTAAATCAAAAAAGAACTCGTTATCTTAGGATTGTGTTAATGAGAGAAACCAAACAGTTAATGGGACAGCACTACACAAGAGGAAAGACATTCGTCTGTAATTGTATCTTATCTTAGTCAATTCTACTTTCAACTTCTTCGTCGCTCAATAAGAAATCACAAGAAAATAAATAAATCTCAACGCACCGAGGGAGGAAACAAAGAATTGGACAAGTCTATTAGAAATATTTCCGTCAAGACTATAACATCGCGTTTCAGGGAGAGATATAAACGAGAAAAGTGGAGATAAAAAGAGAAAGAAGGAAATGATTATATTATTGATGTGTTGGTGTGATTTGACGTTAATTTAAAGTTTCCATGTTTTTCTTTAATCAATGAGGAGCAGAGTGAAGACATTTCTGAGAATTCTTTATGTTTAAAATTAAGATTCAAATTTGCATTTGGAAACATAAAAAGGTTTTCGCACTCTGAAGGAATTTTTCTCATAAACTAAATGAGTTATTGTCTCAAATGAAAAAAGAAAACTAATATTAAAAAAGTATCTCATATTTAAAGCGAAAATTGACAGGGTTATACAAAAAGGTACATTCAGCTGTGTGCTCCAAAAAAGAGTCAATTCCCAAAACACAAATTGGGAGATATTCAAAAGTTTTTATCAGAAAGTAAATTTACAACGACTGCATACCATGGGGAATTACATCTACCAGGTGTATTTCTTCTGTGTCCAGGCACAAACATGGATAAAAGATGGATGAGGCCAGACATCCTAAACCATGGAGCAAAACCCATCGATGGGTTGATAAGTGTGCTGAGCCGATATTGATTATGGGATACCACAACATTGGAAGAAAACATGGAAGCCGATAGAAAATGTATGATTTGTCTTGGATACAAAATCCAACCTTTGAAGAGAAAAGTTGATAGTTCATCGTAAAGAAGATGATCCAGTGCTAATTGAAACTTGTGTTGGAAATTCAAAAAACTTAATAGGCTCTATGATGTCATTAGATTGAAGAGCAATTAGTAATTGAATTACAAAACCACATAATTACAAAGTTTCACAGCAAGAAGGTTATTCCAAGGAAGCTTGATTATATCTGAGTCCGCTGATTTGATTGAACCAATAATGATAAGGCGGGACAGTAATGCTTTAACCGTTATTGATTTGAGAGTAAGATATGCATGGTCGTTCCCTTTCAAAAACCAAAACAGGGAAATACTCTTTATTGTTAGCCCTTCCAACAGATATTCAATAAAAGCAAAGAGAAAACCTAAAAAATTGTGGATTTGATGAGGGTTAGAGAGTTCTTCAACAAGACATTATGAATTTTCCTTTAAAAATACAGCATTTTTATACAGCACTTTAATGAAGGAAAAGCGGTTGATTATTTTGTAGCGATTCAATCGCCACTTTAAAAGAGGAGACTCTTATAAAAAATTCACTCAACTCGGTTCTCAACAATGTCATCTTTAATTCAGAGATATTGTAGATAAGTATAATGTACGAATCACACCTCAACGAATAACAAAACATCAGAAACATTTACAAAATAATATGAAAAAGAGATTAATTGTCAGAAAGCCTAAAGTTCAAAGTTGATATAGTAGAATATAGAGGTGGAAAACCTCATTTGAAAAAGGTTTTAAACTAAACGATGACAAATGAACTTTTTAAATTTTCATGTAATAGATACAGTCCTGGACTTATAAGGTATATGATTGAAGAGGGACAGAGATTTCAAGTCATTTTATTCACAGGAATTGCAAAAAACAAAAGAGAAATTGAATTTTTTTACTCCGCCCCTTTTTGGGGGACTCCGCCCACTAAGCCGACACCCATGCAAACCCCACCCACACAAGCCCCACTCCGACAAAAGCCACATTCACACAAAGCTCCACACACATAACCCACCTCCACAGCTCCACCCACAAAAAAACCATATCCTTGCATATCTCACATAATTCCGTGATTAGTAATTAGGTCCCCACACACAAACATGGTTTATTTAATTAAAAAAAATTGCTCCAACACACAAAACCCACATCCACACAAGCCCCCATCATAAAAAGCCACATCCCACAAGCCACATCCACACAAGCTCCACCCACACAACCCCGTCCACCCACACGGGGGCCCCACCACCCACACGAGCCCCACCCACCCACACAAGTCCACCCACCCCTCCCCACACAAGCCTCAGCCCATCCACACAAGCCCCCTCCCACACAAGCCCCGCACCACCCACACAAACCTTCCTCCCCCCTGTGTGCCCCCCACCTTTGACCACCACCCCCCTCATCCCACCCGCCCACCCTTCCATACACACACACAGGAAAGGAGGGGGTGCGGAGTGAGGGGCGTGGTGGGTCGTTGGGGGAGGCACCTATCCCCCCCCCCTCCCTTGGCACTTCCTTTATTATTTTTTACAATAAGAATTAAATAATTGAAAGCAAAGCAAATATAATTAATCAAGATGAAAATATTAAACATTTCTTCTTTGGGTAAGGATATTTCGAGAATGACGACCTTTCCCAGCAGTCGGATGTCTTTGATTTTTGAACGTCGGACATCATATTCTGCTTCAAAACAAAGAGTGAAAGAAAATATAGGGTATGTAAAGATGATGAAAATAATGATATGAATGAAACATTAATTAAACATTTACCTCCAGAATTAGTGTTCAAGTCAGATTTCAGAAGACGCATTTAAACGGAACAAGTTGGAAATGAATCATTCCACCCGTGGAATTTAAACATCTTCCCATTCAAGTTGGAAATTCATTCGCCTTCAACCCAAACCATGTATGATTCAGTTTTTAATGCTGAAAATAAAAAGCAAGTATTAAAAAATTTACCACCATGCCATATGGGAAAAACAGAAGAAAAGAGACGACGGAGACAGAGACAGATAGAGAGAGACAGCGACAAACAGATTAGGAGAGAAGAAAGACAGAGACAGATAGACAGACACACACAACACACTCACACTCACACTCAACACAACACAAATACACACTGCACCACACACAACATATACAAACAATACACACATGCACACACACACACTACACACACATATATGTGTGTGTTTCTCACCTTGAACTCTGATTCATTCAAGATCAAAGGGCGTGAGAGGCGTCTTTGCCATCCAATAAAAATATCATTCCACTTCTCTCTGAAGATTTGAATGTCTTAGAAAGTCGCTTCATTTAATCCATTCCTCGGTGATGATATTCAAATAATAATTCATTCAACATCCTTATCAACATGTTGTATTTGGGACAATCTGTTGAAAAAAAAACAATAATTATTAGTCGTTACAGTGATTTAATTTTGTTTTAACAATGAATAATAAATTGGTTGTGAAATCCACCTCTCATCTGCTGGAAATCGATTGATCTGCAGTTGTAGTAAGAATCTGAATGCTCCATTCTCTGAAAACACCTCCGTTCGCTCAAAACTTGGTTAAATAAGCACAGCACAGCTTGCACTCTTATTTATATGGGAAGTTTTTTACCCCACATAATTTGCTCTTGTGAGCCAGTGCGCCACTCACTTTCTTGCTCGGCATTAGTCTGAGGTGCACTGCTGAGGCCAAAACCTCGATTTGCGGGCCATTCAACATTAAACTGTTGTCAGATGGCGGAACCCTGTTGAGTTGGCAAAGTTTAATTGATTGTTCGGTGGTGCTTAGCAACTCACAGACTGCGCAGTTATCCGTGGCCGGGATGTCCGGCTTGCAGGACAGTGCGTTCGGGAGGAGTCTGAGTACTTACCCTCGTGGTTAACCCCGAACCACAAGTCCGCGGACAATATGTTATGAAAAGCTAATGACACATTGTTTGGTGTTTGGTATAATAAAGTAGTTCCATTCAGGCTGTTCACTGAACGGGTGTATCTCAATCATTCCTGGCATTCGGCTATTGTAAGGAACGTTGATTGAATGAATGGAATGATGAAGGAATCCATGATGTGAATGAACTCCTTGTGTATCATGGCCCTTCCTGTAATTGTCTTTCTTCCCTTTGCTGCTTTGTTTAAAATCTTCCTCCATGTCCTGTTTGTAATTCAGGATTGCAGCAAATTATGAACAGGTGCATGTCTGCGTATATGCCATTCAGCAAGCTGATCTTCTTCAAGACGTGCTGTGTCATGTAAAATCAGGTAAAGTTACGTTGAAAAGGTAGTGGCCGGTTGGATTCAAACTTGAACAAAAAAGTTGAACATTTTGAAACATTGTTTATACATGCACAAAAGTTTTGCTTATTTTGAGTTATAAGAATAACTGCAAAAACAATCGTAATTAACGAGAATTCACAATGAAAGTATATTTGTTGAAGAAGAACGAAGATTGTAATGAGCATGCGACATACGCGCACGATGAGTGCACATACTGAGGACTGACCTGCAACCAGCGGACACCTGGACACAGTCGATGGGGAGGTACTCGATTCTTCAGAGGCACAAAGTCAGGGTTAATTGAACACTTCCTGACATTTGTTGTACACTGAAGATGTTTACAATGAAAAATAAATCGAGCAAGCACAGGACTGTGAGAGATCACAATGGTGAGGAGGGCAGTGTAATTGGATCCAGGAAGTACAGGTGATGAGGAAGAAAAGTTCCAGAAACTTGAAGGTGGATCAATCATGGACAGCGGAACAATGTTTCTTCTGTCCCCAACGGTTTACGAACTCACGGTGTTCCTCCACAATGTCCAGAGGTACAATGACTGCAGAAAAAGGACGGACACAAGCAACGTGATTAAAGAGAAAAATCGGTGACGTGATAAGCCACTAAGGTTTTATTTTCAATACCGACTCGAGGTCAAGCAATGAGGAGGAGCTGGCCCAAACTTTGAGGGAAGTTCACTAAACTGCAGAGGTCCAGATAGAGGACAGGCAGATGAAGGACCAAACAATGCCACAATGACGTACACGGAGTTTATCCAAAATGTCTTTGTGATGAGATATCAGGGCATCTGCAAGTTTATATGTTCCGTACAATCAATACCGTCATGCAGTATCCTTCAAAGTTCCCAAGTGTGACACCATTGGTGCACACGGTAGCGCAGTTTCCTTGCATATGTGTGTGGTGTAGGTTTGTTCCGTTCCCAGTACAAAACATCGGATTGATGCTTTATGAACAAGACCTTACTGTCGGCGATGTGCCGGCAAGAATCACTAAACTCCGCTCGCAGCACTGCGAATGTGAAGCCGGCTGCCTCGCTAGCTTGCATCAGAGGCAATCAGAAGATCAGATCATATAGATTCTCATACGGAGTCACTTACGGAGAGTTAGCGAATGGATATCGACAGCACCTGAACGGGATGACTAATTCCTGTTCTAAATTACAGTGAACTGCATCAGCGTCACAGCTGGCCCCAAGCAAACGCTGCTCCCTGCAGGCATGTACTGCCATCGGATGCTAATGAATGTCACAGCCTGTGTCAAGTCTGTCCATGTGTGTATCTCCTAACCATACTCCAAACCATGAAACTTCGCAAGCCTGAACCGGCATGCCAGTAAGGAACTCCAAGGCAATGCAAGACGTGAAAATTTGGTGACTTGGGTTAATTTAAAACCCCCCTTTTTGCTAGATAATTAACCAGCCTTATTTAATTTATCCTTTATCAGGCGCCATCCTCGCCATCTGTTTTCCCTGGAAGGAGGTCTTGTGGGTTATCCTCGTTACCTCGCTGAGGTCTTAATTCGCCATTTTTCGGCCTGCTCAACATTGCCTTGAACTTGGAAGAGGCATTCGTTAACGACTTTCTTCCCGATCAAGTTTTTTTTTTTTTTCCACTTTCCTCAAACATCATCGAATTGCCTGGATCATCATAACCTATGACTTGATGGGTACGTTGCCAATGCTTATAAATGCCGAGATGCCTTGCATTCGTGGCTATGTTGTCATTTCTGCACATCTGCACTTAAGCTCTAGAATCTCTTAAACTAAAAACCGGAATTACAAGAATTGAGCTCCAGAATTGAACTTGGGCCAGCCAGTTCAACTGGCTCACAAAAAGTGTTCATTTGTCTAATTCGGGACATAGTTTAATATTTTGGGGCCGTCTCCTGAGGTGTTTCAATATTATTGATCGGAGATGCGCTAATCGCCTTGCCAAAGTCACCATTCCTTATCAACCGTTTCATTTGATGCTTCCCTGATTGCTTAAGTCACTTGGCGAGTACTCTGCGATATTCGCACTGTCACTGCATACGTATATCGATCGACGGAACAAAGTTTCAGGGCACTCGCCTGTTGTTGCCCCGCGTTGTTCTTTGGGGCATCAGGCATTGGCTGGCTTGCTGAAAAGTGCAATTTATTTTACCACCCTGTTCCCACTTTTGCTACATCATTCTGTCATTATAGAACCATACATTTGGCTAATACGTAATCATGTTGCGGGTCGGGACCTGGTGGCTGAAAGAAAACGACCGCTTAAGTGGGGAACTTAACTCGTGTCCACCCAGACTCCCGGAATTGTAAGGGCCCCGTCGCTCACGATAACTCCGTGATGCGGCGGGTTTGCTAACCGACCATGGACGCCATACCTCCACGCGTAGCGTAGTCTTTTTGTCTAGAACCAAGTTACCTATAACCACCGGCGTCGTCTACCGCGCGAGAACCACCCCTCGCAGTCTTGCTTCGAACCTGTGGTCACGCTATACTGACTGTTAAGATTCCAATACCGACTACAACTCCGGTTCGGTTGCAGTCGACGAACTTTCAAACCGTGCCGGCTTAGGATGAGCAGATTAACTGGAACAAAGACCAGCTAAAAGACTCAGATCTGAACCTATGAAACCAATGAAGAAAAGACGAAAACGAACGGGGAAACATCTACAATAATTTATTATAATAAACAAATTATGTGCACAGAAAACAGGTTATTGGTGTTCTGCAGGGAAAGAAAGAAATGTAGTGCGACGATTACAGCAACTATAAAGCAAACGCAAGCAGATTGACCAGAATTATACAGGCAAGTTATTTACAAGATCTAACACGTTGAACAGTTCTACTCATTAGACTAGTGCCACACACTTCAGACACACACACTCCGACAAATATACCAGTGAATGGCAAAGACTTTTGCACCAGGGAGCGGAGGCTGAGTCATGGTCGTCCGAGTACCTGACTCGGTAAAGAATGCTCCAGGTGCGGGACCTGCAACAGTCGTGCAGTCAGGTCACAGCCGCCGCGTGTGGAGTCGTGCCGTGGAGGAGCTCGAGTGGGCCAGGATCTAGTAGTCGGGCGGCGTGACGACCAAGCAGCGAACCCTTTCGTTTTCCAACAAACTCGTCCCCAAGCACAGAAAATACGACCCCAAAGAACTGAGAAACGAACCCCCAAAAAGAAACTGACACGAAGACCCCCAAAGACCTCCAAGACTGAGGATCGTGTCGTGTTTATAGACCTCCCCTCACGGAGCAGCCTTTGAAGCTGACGCCACGTCCCGCCCTGATGACGGCTCCATGGGTCGCCATTCTGGGGCGGGGCCTCGCCAGCACCGGCGAGGCCCGCCCACTCCACGCGTTGGACTCGTCAAGAAAAGTGGCGTTGGAAGAAGCCAAATAGGAACTGCGACAGCGAAGATTTCGGTCTCGGAAAAAACGAGCACTCCAGAGGCAAACAGCGATGGACCTGGTAACGTTTGTCCAGCGAACCGAAGTGCTGCAAAGCGCTCGGGACGTGATCGCATGGAGGATGGATATAAAGATTATTATCCAACTAAAACATCGCCAACACCCTTCAATTTCCAATACCCACAAGGAAGGCATCTGTCACACATATACTTAACGGCATTAACTGACTTTCGGACACCTGATATTGTTGTATGCTACGTTCCTAGAAACCGTAACCAATATAAAAAAATTAAACCTTTCATTAGAAAAATTCTCACCATTTGTAGAAGTGCTCGTGAGCCTCTTGATGCCTATTCAATCTCGATGCCGAACCGAGATCAATACGGAGTTGGGAAGGAAAATAAATAATATAATTTACAATGAGTGTATATAAAGAAATGAATTCCAACATCATCGCAGGATAGCCGAGAGGTACGCACTGCTAACTCTGTGCGTCTTGCCTCGTTCGAATCACCTGACTAGCTATATACTGTCATCCGGTGTTCACAGCACGGGATTCATCATGGTGTCCGTCTCTCGGAACGTTAAACTGGTGCACATTGCTGGATTTCCCCTCTCCCCCTCTGCTACTCCTCAACCCAGGCTCTCTCTCTTCTGTCGTCTCTCTCTCTCTCCCGACCCTCTCCCCCTCTCTCCCACCCTTATCCACTTCCCTTCCACCCATCCATCCCTGCACCCCTTCTTCCTCTCTACCACCCCTCTCCTCTCCTCTGACCCCCCCCAACTCCCTTCTCCTGTTCTTTTCATCTCCCTCTCTCTGCCGATACTCTCTCTCTCCCTCTCTCCCACCCCTCCCCTCCCCCTGCTTTCCCACCCCTCCCTCCTCTGTTCAGGGGAGACTTAACGACAGACAGTTTAGTAGTTTAATTTTAACTGCTCCCCATCAGGTAGCACGTACGAATCGATTGAGTGAATTGCTCCCTCAGCTGACCTTACTCCCATTCCCATCACACTGCCTTCCCTCCACCTCCCCTGACGCTTTCCCCCTCCCCTTCCATCCCCATGACATCTCCCAGCGTCTCTGCATGTTGTAATTAACGCTACCCAAATTTTGTTCAATCCGCTACACCCCTCCCCCCCCCCTCCCCCCCCCCCCCGTTATCCACCAATCCCGCATACAAATGCAATTCGAGAACCCCTCCCCTCATGCTTACCTACTCCCAAACTCTCTCCCACCCTCACTCCCACCATTCCCCTTCCTGGAGTGTATAGCGATGTTTGCGAGGGCATCACTCTCCCCACCACACCCCCCCCCCCATCTTCCTCGCATCATTTCCTCTTCTAGCTCCCCTACCCTCCTCTCTCTCCACCACCCCTTCGTCACTCCTCTTTTCTAGCTCCCCCACCCCTCCTCACTCCCCCCTTGCTCCCTTCCTCTCTCTCTCTCTCCCCCTTTCCTCCATCTTCTCCCCCCCCTCTCCGTCCCTGCTATCCCCCTCTCTCACTCCCTTCACTCCCTCTCTCTCCTGATCTCTCCTGCTCCTTCTCCTCCTCCTCGCTCTTTCCTTCTTTCTACTTCCACCTCTCCCCCTTAATATCTCGTGTCATAGAAGCGATGGCTTTGTATTTGCTCGATATAAAATAAAAAAGATTTGTGGGCTCCCAAACCTGTGAGTTGATCTTGAAAGAACAAGGAAAGAAGAACTAAAA
>JAXMNL010001041.1:0-16019 GCA_035128595.1 Eptatretus atami
TTTCTTTGTCACTGCTTTTGTCCACAGTTTTCAAACAATGGTTCTGAATTTCTTTGCTTAGCAGGTGATCGGCCTTTTTTTTTTCGTGAACATCCGAATCCGGATCCGGATCTGAGAATTTTTCAAGCGATTCTTATATACAGCACAATATGTGTTGCGGAATTCGCGCCCGTCGCGGTGCGTCGGTCACGCGCTCGAACCGCGCCCGCCACCAGGACGGACAATTCATCGTGACCCTCCGGTAACGCCGGGATCCAGTCACGGGTGGGCGTTTTCGACCTCACACAATCGGTGCAATCGGCCACCGGTAGGATTAGGGTTGTTCGCAAATTTCGACTTACCTAAGTACCCACTGCGGATAGGTAAGACCGTCGATGTCTTGCCGAGGGTCGACTCCGGACACGACCCGCTTGGCGGGCCGTTCCGTACTACGGGAATTACGAGCGGTTGTTATCGTCGACCGTGACGTGCTTCAGATTATTTACGGGGCGTCTTTGCACCACTGACGACCCCTTTACGTGAAGCAGGAGGAGTTCAATTAAGAAAAGACGAAGCGAAACGAGGAAAACATTCACACAATGCTACATTATTTCGCGGAGCGAGCACACATAATGAGCACGTATTTACGGTCACATTAACAGATTGCAATATTACACAGAACAAAGAAATGCACATATAAAAGGCATTAAAACTCGACTACAGACATCACGGACACTTATACAGTTACTAACCGTTACAAGACACGCGCCAAACCGCATTCACCACGAGCAAGAAAGGACCCCTCAAGGCAGGAGTCAGACTGGCCCCGTGGCGCTAATGCGCGTGGACTGGACTGAGGCGGCCAGCACACGAGACGAAGTGCGTCAAACCCGCGCCCGGTGGCGAGCCGCAGAGTCGCTTGCACGCGTTCTGGCACCTGCTGTGTAGGGAACGGGGCCCCTTGTCGCACTCTTGCCAGCGCGGGGAAACGTGGGGGAATTGTGATGCTCGGGGAGGGAGTATGGCTGCTTGCTCGAATCGCCGATGCGAGCCTCAGGTCCACCTCACTCGTTCGCCTCGCAGGTCTTGCCCCCCGATCGCCTTCAACGATCTCCTCGACTCCGTTCCAAGACCAGCCCAACTGATTCTACCTGATCTTGCTGCTCACCTGACACTGCTCAACTGCTTACTGCGCTCGCCTTTGTTTTTCGCTTCGGGAACACCATACTGCAATTATCGGCATCCAAGGAAGGACGACCTACAAGGGGCGGGGTAGACGAATACGAGCCTCGCCGTATTGGGACGGAGAAAAAGGGCGTGTATATTCTGATCTCAATTTGCTATGCGATTTTCGTCAGGCGCTCTGGAGCGGGGCCAAGCCGCCCCGGCTTCTGATTGGGTGGATCAGTGATGGCGTGCATCATTCCTGATCGAATTCTCCTTCAGAAAACCCCGCCATCTTGCATCGCGTCTCGCGTGTCTCGCGAAGAAGCGACGCTCGGCGTCCACGGTGGCGGGGAATGCCGGTAGGAGAAGTGGGTGTTTGTGAGGTTCTCGGCGGTGTCCGATGGCCATGGGCGGCTGTTGGAATTGGCGGTGATGGTGAGTTTGCGGTAGCGGAGTGGTTGAAGGTAGGTTTGTGCTGGGTTGTTGTTTGTTGTTGGCGTGGGTGGCTAAACAAGGTAGAACAGAAAACCCTAACTAAGGATGCAGCCGAATGAATCACATTAATTGCCCTATCCAAATGGGTTGGGCTAACTACACATGTACTAAGAAATATATCTACCTACGGGACTTTATGGTGTTTGCGAATTTCCAGAGCGATAACACTCCGCCCTCCTTTTTAACAGACTCTCCCGAGTCGTCAAATATCAGTGTGCCATATGGTAGTCTCCCTTGAGTAGTTTTACTACGGATTCCTGAGTGCGACTATCTGGTATCGTGTCCCCAAAATAAATAACTGAGGGCTGAGTAAACTAACAAAACTCACTCACAGGAGCTTAAATAAAATTGCCGGGCTAAACATACATGGCCGGGGGCGCATCTCATATTTTACATACACACTTTATCCTTAAACCTTATAATTTAACTAAACATGGCCGCAGGATCAATGGAACTCTGCAGAAAAGGTAAAGAGTCAACAGAAAACCGGTTGCACGGGCGCCATGACAGGCCCGTTGTTGCAGCTGCCAACAGACAGTTCCTGCACTTGCAAATGTTGCTACGCGATCTGGCGCACATGCTAATGAAACAAGGGGGGACAAGCAAAATTGGACAGAAGGGGGCAAACTGATGATGTTGGGCAGTGGATGGCATCAAAATAGCAGGCAAACCACAGCTCAGAACAAGGCGCTGCAGGCGTAACACGACCGGCAGACGAACTGCCGGCACAGGCCTGCAGAAAAACACAGACAGACGATCCGGGGGGCCGGCACAGGCTTGCAGAAAAACACGCGCGTCGGACCTGACCGGCACAGGCCATTGAAGAAACAGCCAGCCGATGAATGGGCCGGCCTATCGCCGTGCTGGAGGTTGGTGAGTGCAGGCGGTGGTGCGGCACTCGCTGAAGTCGGGCATCGGACCTACCTACTGTCTCCTCCACCTATCGCCTTTGCCTGTCATTGTCACTACCACTCCTCTTTAATTGTGCTAAAACCATTTAGCCCCATTAATTATTTTTTGTTTGTTTTTATTTCATCCCTACTTCCCACTATATTCGTTCCCCTAACCCCTTATCGTCTCTGTTGCCCTAACTTATTGCCCCTACCTACTCCCAACCCTACGTTCCCTTCCCGGAGGGGAATAAGGGAGAGCTAAGCGTCTGTCCGAGGCCCAACCAAGCCTCAGCGGATGGCCTCCAGAATCTCAGCGATCTACCCAATGGGTCCTCAGGGCCCAGAACGAGAGCGAAGGGAATTGGATGGTCGGAGGGTAACACTCCTAAATCTACCCTATCCATTAACCTTTAACTACCCCGGGGCTTTCAACAAGCGCTCTCGCTTAATTATTGGTTTCTAACAACCAGGGTTCCCTGCCTGTGTTGGTGTCTTACAATTTCGGGCCTCGCCCTCGTAATTTTCCTCCGTGCCTCACCGGCTTCGGGCTGGACGCGTGCTCCCCTTTTTGCGGCACTGACCTCTGCCGAATATCCAACATGGCACCCTCGGGCTCTACATGGCCTCGAGCCTACGAGCTCCCTACAACACGCGGGGACCAGTGCCCCATGGCCAACTCCCTGAAACGCACCACAGTGGCAGGCTGGCGCCCCGGCCCCTTTCCGTAGGGGTCACCCGTGCCTGACCTGCCACCAGCGGCTAACGTGGCTCGGGCCCCCCACCCAGCGGGCTGCAGCCCGTGCCCACTACTCACACAACCACCCATGGGCCCTTGGCCTACCAGGCCGATAGCCCGGTGCCCGGGTTACCCACTCAGTCGTACTCACGTCGCATGCCACGCTCCCAGCCCGTACACAGGCTTCACCCTCAAATGGTATCGAGCCTACATTCCAACCACACAAAAAGATCTCATTTGTCAATTAACTAACAACTAATCTTTACATGACCCCGGGGTCCTTGGGCGGGAGTCACTCCTCCCCCAATCACTCATCGACCATGCATTCCACATTCGCTTCCACTCACAGACCGCTGGCTACTCACTCACACGTTTCCACACAAATTCTACCAATCTTCAACCAATCATCGTTGACTCTGCCATCCTGCTTCACTACATCCCTACTACTCGTGCTCCCACTCATCTTAACACATAGCACGTTCTTTTAACACTACGCTAGCTAAGCCTTGCCTCTACACATCCAAAGTCTGTCACTGTCTTCGAAATAATTCCATCTCCATCGTAAATCTGGCTACAATCCCTTCTAACTAATCTCACGGGCCCATGGGATTACCGCCTGCCCCATGGAGCGGTCTAACTAGCTACCCTTCTAGCTAGTTCCATCTGTGCCCAGGTAAGGGGCTTTCACCCTCCAGGAATCCTGTTCCCAAAGCGAGCTTGTTCCGTTAATTTGTATTTCAATTATGCAGCACAGCGCGGCAACTACAGCTGCGCTCTTGCCCTTTCCCGTGATCATGCAGTGCAGCGTGTACCGTCCTCTTGGACGGTACTATGCGGCAGGGATAGCCCTCTGCCGATCCACCTACGTGCAGTCATGACGTCCCCTGCGACCCAAAAACCTCGCACTCCGGGTGCTCCCACGCGAACACCTGTGCTCGGCGTTGGGTTAACAAATCGGTGAGAAATTCCGGTCAAATCCGTTCTGCAACCTTGTCGGTCCGGGATAGCAAATCCACCGCTGGCGGTTCCGGACCAGGGCTTCACTCCCGAAGCGGAGACGTGGGGGTCTCGTGGTTGCACAGCAGGACCTCGGGCTCGCTGCTGGGTGAAACCGGCGCGGGTCCCCGAAGCAACTACGGCCTGTACAGCGCTTTTGTCCTCTGTCGGTCGTCTCCGTTCCACGCAGCACTGCTGTCACGACGCAACAGACTCACTCATCACACTCAATTCACACCTGGGAGACGCGGTGATGCGCACGCATGCCGCCGACATCTCCCACATACAGAGACTTGCCAACAGGTCCCTACACGGAGCCTCTACTCACACCAACTCCCATTTGCACAGGGGGTCCACTCACACATGCGTGCGGAACACGCATCTCGACGAGTCGCAACACACCCTGCACAACCACAAGGGATTCGTGTCACAAGGGTTCCCGGGCTCTATACCCCAAGCTACAACGTGCACCTAGTACACATCGTCCCTTCACTCCGCTGGCACGACCGACCCACTGGTCGTGATTCGCTCAAGGGGAATATCCCTCCCTCTTCCTGAGAGACATCAGTGCTACACCGGGTCCTACCCAGTCGCGAGCTCATCCTCATATCCTCACTACTTCTGTGTGTGTGTGTTCTGTTCCTTTAACCGTCATTATCATCATTTCCTCTATTTTCTCTTTTCCGATCTGCTATACATTTTAGTTTTTGTTCTTCTGGAGTTTTTCATCTCGTCTGGACTTCAATTTCATGCTTCTTCAATTATTAATTTCAAACTCGTATAGTTTTTGTTTTCTCCACTCTTTTCCTGCTGCTCATTTCCAATTATCGTTTTTTCTCAATTGCTCATTTCTTCTGTGTTTATTCCGCTGGCTCCTCATTTACACTTCTTGCTCTTCTATCTTCTTCTCCAGTTATCATTGGTTTGCTTCTTGGTTAATCTTTTCTGTGGTTTCATTTGCTGCTGTCTCATACTCTTCTTGTTCTTCTGTGGCTTCCTTCTCCAGTTCATGGTTTGCTTATTTGGTTATCCTTCTTTGTGTTCAGTTGCTGCTGTCTCATTACTCTTCTTGTTTCTTCTCCTGTCCTCCTTCTCCAGTTTCGTGTTTGTTCATTTGTTAATCTCTTTCTTGTGTTCAGTTGCTGCTGTCTCTATTACTGCTTCTTGTTTTTCTCGCCCTTTTTCCAGTTTCGTTGTTTGCTTCATTTGGTTAAATCTCTTTTTGTGTTTCATGTTGCTGCTGTCTCATTCTCTTCCTTGTTCTTCTCCTGTCCTTCCTTCTCCAGTTTAGTTGTTTGTTCCTTTGGTTAGTTCTTTCTTGTGTTTTCAGTTGCTGCTGTCATTACTCTCTTGTTTTCTCTGCCCTCTGCTTCAGTTTGTTGTTTGCTGTCAATTTTGTTAATCCCTTTTGTGTTCATTTGCTGCTGTCTCATTACTTCCTTGTTCTTCTCTCTGTCTTTCCTTCTGCAGTTTCATGGTTTTCTTCATGTGTTAATTTCCTTTTTTGTGTTTCATTCGCTGTTCTTTTGGTCTACTCTCGCACTCCCCAAGCCTGCTTTTGTTCAATGGTCAAACCTGTGGTTATGTAGCTTTTGTTTTCTATCCCATTGTTTCTCTCGTTAATCCCTCTCCATCTCGTTGTGTCTTCAATTCGATTTCTCCTTACCTGCTTCTTCATCTCCTCGTTCCGCTATTTTTTTCTTTTGTCGTTCAGTTCAATTCAACTCGTTCGTTTTTATTCAGGCGCTCTTTGTTCCTCGTTCTGCAATTCGATATTTTCGCGTTAATTGACGGATTTTTTCTGGTCATTCTGTTCTTTCAGTATCTTTCTGTTCTCATTTCTGCAATCTCGGTTGGTTTCTTCGTTATTGATCGATTTCTTCTTCTGTCTATTCGTCTTTCAGTCATTATGCCTGTTCTTGCCATCTCATCTTAATCTGCTCTCGCTCAGTGTTCGAATTTGTACAGTGGTGGTTCCTTAAGTCTCTTCTCCGTTCCGTTCTTTCTCTCTTCACTCCTCGTGTTTTGTAATCTGTCTCTTTGTTTTGGTGTTCCTGTACTCAGTTTTCTCTAATTCTTTTCTCATCTGCGCACACTCCACCTTGCTTTGGTCTAATGGTTTCTTCATCTTGCGCCGTTGTGTTTGTCTCTCGGTTCCAGTTCTCTGTCTCCGTTTTTTACCTCCGTCCAGCTTATAATCTCTCGTCATGTCTTGAATGCCTTTCTCACACGCCCATTTGTTATTTCTGTCGTGCGCTCGTCACCCCAATTATTTTTTCCCTCTCGGTTACGTCACTTTTTGTACTCGCATGACTTCTCGCGCAACACGTCTCCGAATATGTTTTTTCTCACTCGCTTCAACCGGCGGGCCTGATCAAGCCGTTGCAACCATCCAGCTCGTTCGCTCCCACATTGGCGTCGCATTACAACTTCGCTGTTGTTGCTTCCTGCCCGTCTGCAGGCTCCGGCGCATTTGCTGGGCGTTCACCCGCATTTCTTTTATTTCTTCCTTCATTTCGTTTTGTTGTTCCATTTGTGAGTGGTTTCCATCCATTTTTTCGTTAAATTCGTTTCATTCGTTCCATTTTTAGTGCGTTTCCATCATTTTTTTTCGTTCATTTGTTTTCATTTGTTGCATATCCGCATCAACATTTCCATCTGTTGATTTCAGCCGACTCCGACGAAGGATCGCTCGGTCGTGTGTTTCACTGGGGGCCGGGAGGGACTTGAGGAGGTGGGGAGGGGGGGTGTATACACCGCGCCGCTGCGCGCGCCAACTTCGGGCTCTGGTTCGGTGGGGAACTGTTCCTGCACAATGTCTGCTCGGGTCTACTATCCTGGGACGCATGGATTCTACATCACTACAGGCATATAACATTCTACCCCGGTCAACCGCTCGCCTTGAGACGCATCTTATTCTCAGTAAGGGTTTAATTTAATCGCGTCGTTAATTAGAGGGAATTCGGGGGTGTCCTCACCTGGGACTCCTTGAATTTAGCTTGAGGCAGGAGGCTTCGAATCAACCCTGTACACAGTTTGCGAATTCTGTCGCCCGTCGGCGATCGCGCATTGGCCGCCGGACTCGAATTGCGACCGGCCTCGCCCACTCGACGGACAATTCGTCGTGACGCCTCCGCTTAACGCGGGATGCCAGTCCGGGTGGGCTTCGACTCTACAATCGTGCTCAATCGGCCACGCACGCGCTAGATAGGGTTGTTCGCAAAAGGGGACCTACTAGTACCCAGCGAGGTAAACCGGGCGATGTACCTCGCCGAGGTGCTCGGACAAAGAGCCAGCTGGGCGGGCCGTTCGTAGCATATCGGGATAACGAGGCGGTGTTATTGCTCGTACTCGACGGGTCAGATTATTGACCGGCGTTTGCACCCATACGAACCTTTACGTGAAGCAGGATTGGAGGTTTAATTAGAAGAAAGAGACGAAGCGAAACGGAAAACAGTTCACACAATGCGACATTTATATCGCGGGATGCGCGAGCGACCATATAGCACGTGATTTCAGTCCAATTAACGATTTGCAACATAGTATCACACAGTAAAAAAGAAATGCACATTAAAGGAGTTAAGACCGACTACAGACACACGGACACTTATTACAGTTTACTACCTGAAAGACACGGCGCACAACACGCATTCACACAAGAAGCAAAGATGAGACCACTCCAAATGGCAAGGGAGTCGACTGGGCCCGTGGCTAATGCGCGTGGGACCTGGATGATAAGCGGCCAGGCCCCACGTAGAGCGGAAGGGTCTAACCCGCGCCTCGTGTGCGAGCGCAGAATGTGCTGCCGGCTGTTTCCGTGGGTCACCTGCTGGGTGTAAGTGGTGGGGCCCCTTGTCGCACTTTCTCAGCGCGGGGGAAGGGGGGAATTGGGTTGATGCTCTGGGGGAGGGAGTAGGTGGCTTGCTCGAATCCCCGCGCGGGAGGCTCCAGGTCACCTAGGGCGTTGCTCCGCAGCGTCTGCCCACCGGATCTCGCTCACGATCTCCCGAGCTCCGTCTCCAAGACCCAGCAGAAACTGACTTCCTACCGATTGCTTGCCCACACGCACTGCTTTCAACTGACTTATGGCTCGCCTTTTATGGCTTCGGGAACCACTATCATGCAAATTATCCGCGGATCCAAACGACCTCAGGGAGCCACGCTGCGCGATGGAGGAGAATCAAGGGGGCGTGTATGCATTCCTGATCTAAATTTTGCATATGCCGTTGTTCGTAGGCGTCTGGAGGGGCATAGCGCCGCGCGATTCTGATTGGTGGATCAGATGTGGGCGTGCATCATGTCTGAATCCGAATCTCACTAGAAAACCGCTCATCTGCACTGCGGCGTCGTCGCGTGTCTCGCTGAAGACAGCTAGGCGCTCGGTCGTCCACTAGGTGGCGCGGGAATGTCGTAGGAGGAAGGTGGGAGGTTTTCGGCGTTCCGATTGCATGGCGCGTTTGAATGGGGTGATGTGAGGTTTGCGGTAGCGAGTGGTGAGGTAGTTTTTGGGCTGCTGCGTTGTTGTTGTTGTTGGCGTGGGTGGCTTCGAAAGGACAGGAAGTAGACAGAAAACGCTAATCAAAGGATCGCGCCGATGAATCAATTATCCCCTATACAATGGGTTGGTAATCACATGTACTTAAGAATTATCTCATGCCTCGGGACCTGTTGGTGTTGCGAATTCTTCAAGAGGTTAATAAATCGTCATTCCAAAAGGTTTATGGATGGTTCACACGAACTTGGTGGACGGGGTTGGATGCACGAAAAGAAGACTGTCCGAGTTTTGGTGAATATCCGAACACAGACTGGATCCGATAATTATTTAATTTTGTTTGTGATGGCATTACCAGCAAAATTGGTGAGGGTTGGGAGTGCCATCGGGGAAGAAGTGTCCGATTTGGTGAAGGATGCCGACCCAGAGCTGGATTGAGAATTATTTAATTTTTGGGATGGATTTCACGAAACTTGGTGACGGGTTGAGAGTGCACGAGGGAGAAGTGTATGCCGATTTTGGTGAAAGATGCGAGACGCCAGATTGGATCGGAGAATTATTTAATTTTTTTGGGATGGGATCAAAAAATCTTGGTTGATGGTGTTGGGAGTGCACGAGGAAGAAGTGATCCAATTTTGGTGAAGATCCGAACCCAGATCTGGATACGAGAATTATTTAATTTTTTAACTGATTATACCTGCCCCTTCTAGTCCGGTCCACACGTGATGCTGGTGCACTCACTGTGGTGCACTCTTATTCCCTTCCCTCGCTACAGATCAAAAAGAGAGAGATCAAAACAAGGTGTCAAAGATAACACAACTACTCATCACGCTGTGAAATTTGTGCAAATTGCGAACTCCAAGGTTGTCTCACTGGCATAAACTTGTTCAAAGACTAATCACATGTATGTGTTGTGTTACAGGTGTATGACCACAATCGGTGAGCACAGTACAACCACTATCAGGAAAGCTCAGCACAAAGGCATTAACGCACTTCAATCTCAGATGTCAACGCAATCAAATGGTTTTGCCCCCCAACCCGCAAACAGGGTCCTGTGTACTGCGTCAGCCATGTCTTTTCAAAGTAGACTCACAGATCAGCCCGTAGGTTGGGTATTGACAGATTCTGTCTGTGCAAACACCTTCCTGTGGAGTCCGTCTTAAATTCTCCAAACCACTGACCCAACTAAGGAAAGCGTCGGGAGGGGAATAGGTCTGACATCCCCGAGCACAAACACAGAGTCTTCGATCACTCCACTAAGTAGAACGACACGTCGGTGGAATGTATACCTTCCCTAAAGGCTGAACAGTTTACGTCTTGTATCCCACTGATAGCCGATTCGGATTCGGACCTTCACCAAAATCGAATCGGCTTGTTCTTGTTCACCGAACCAACTCATCCACAAGTTTGTCCGACATTCGTCCACAACGTTTTTATGATATCCTGTTCAAACAAACGATCAGGTGAAAAACAAAACCTCCGTGACCTTCAGAGGCGGAGGTAAACCGACGTCTCGCTGTCGTATTGCATGTCAACGTGAGGCTTGGTTGATTTGGTTGGTTGGTTGGCTTGTTGTCTTGCATCACTAGCAAGTCATATTGACGTCACAAGTAGTTTTTATACACGGAACGAGAGACCCGAGCTCGTTTCAAACTCACGCCTTCTGCAGCTTGTTCTTTGAGATCAGCTTGATGAGCAAGGTTGGGCTTTTCCTTCTCTTCCCGTTCGGGATCTGTAACGAACAACGTACACAAAGCGGTCAAAGGATTCCGGGAAAGAGTCAGACCTCCCTTCCGCTCCCCTGCCCCTTCATCCCAACAAACCGACCTCGTTCTACAATCTAGACCCATGTCTCCCTCAGGCCGAGCGGCGTACTGGCAGAGCTAACCTACGCTCACGGACCTGCCAGGCCAGGCCTAGCCTAGCGACCTAGCTGCGACGGCACTAAGCACGACTGGCAAGCCTGTGCCGGCGATGGCAGGCCTCAGCCGCGACTGGCCAAAGGCTTAGCCACGACTGGCATTCCTAGCGCGTCTGGCAGGCCTAGCTGCGACTGGCAGGCCAAGCCACACTGCAAGGCCAGCAAGCGCGACGGCATGGCAAGCCGGCTGCAGGCCGCAGCCACGTACTGGCAGCCTAGCCACGACTGGCAAAGCCTTGCGGCGACTGGAGGCCTAGCCGCGACATGCAGGCCTAGCCACGACTGGCAGGCCAAGCCGCGACTGGCAGCCCAGCCACGACTGGCAGACCTAGCCACGACTGGCAAGCCTTGCGGCGACTGCAGGCCTACCGCGATGGCAGGCCTAGCCAGACTGAGGCCTAGCCACGACTGGCAGGCCCTCGCCACGACTGCAGCCTAGCCACGACTGGCAGGCCTAGCCACGACTGGCAGCCTAGCGGCCGTCTGGCAGCCTAGCCACGACTGGCAGACCTAGCCACGACTGGCAAGCCTTGCAGCGACTGGCTGGCCTAGCGGCGTCTGGCAGGCCTAGCCACGCAGGCAAGCCTAGCAGCGACTGGCAGGCCCAGCCGCGACTGGCAGGCCAGCCATGACTGGCAAGCCTTGCGGCGACTGGCAGGCCCTACGCGGCGACTGGCAGGCCTAGCGGCACTGGCAGGCCTAGCCGGTCTGGCAAGGCTAGTGGCGACGGCAGGCCTAGCCACGACTGGCAGGCCTAGCGGCGACTGGCAGGCCTAGCCACGACTGGCCAAGGCTAGCGGCGACTGGCAAGGCCTAGCCGCGTCTGGCAGGCCCCGAGAGGTAGTAATAGAATTCCTGATAGGGGCGCCAACTATCGCCAGCGGCGCCGCATTTCCTGGCAAAGCCGCAATCTCATCTGGCGAATTTCTCCCTTCTCGCGCATGCGAGTGCCGATCTGCACGTTTCAATACATAACAAATGAGCTGAACAGCTTCCCGCTTGTATGTTGAAACGATTTTCACTCAAAATCAAACCGTTTTGGACCAATTTTCGCTAAAATTTTGGAAAGAATGAATGAAAAACAGAGGTAGGTACACACCTAATCAGTTTTAGTGCTGTCTAAGCGGCTTTTTCCAAGGCTTTTTTCTTTCAGAAAATGTTTCAGAGTTTTCGCGCACTGACGTGCGACGCTATCGGTTTTCTTGCCCGAAGTCGGAGACACGCTGGTTGATGAGCGTCATCAAGCCAGTATTTGGACGCGCGGGAAAAGTGGGAATTCAAATGTGCTTTGTAAAACTTGTCTTCTGTGGACTGTGGCACTTTTTCCCCATTGTCTAATGTTAATTAAGCCGGATTTCGTAATTATAAAATATAATAGGCCGAACGAAGTGGAGCTTCATACTTAGCGTTGCACGTGGAGAATAGGAAAACAAACACCAACAACACAATACCCTGGCTATCTTGGAATCCGTGTCGTTAGCTATGACCTTTTGCTTCGGTTGTTTTTAAACGCTATGCGGTGTATAAACACGATTGGGTTTTATTTCTATCTTGTGAATATTTACTAAATGCGTGCAATGAGAGAATAGGAAACAACAAAAACAACACAATACACTGGCAATTGTAAATCCGTGTTGTTGCTATGACCCTTTTGCTTCCGTTTTGTTTTGGTTTTTCTGTATTTTTTTTGTTTCCGGTATTTGTCAAATGGGGAATGATGCATGCCCGGGGATCATGACCGGAAGTGTTTATTATTTTTTCAATTATTTTTTCCCCAAATGAATTTTATACCTTCCGAGTGATTTTTTTTTCATGACAGGAAGTGTTTTTTTAGTATTGACATTACCGGGAGTGAATTTTGAAACTCTTCGGAACTTATATTTTCTTTTATTCTTGACCAGAATGATTGTTTATTTATTTATTCCATTATTTTAATTCCAAAGTTATTTTAATAAAGATATCTTCCCGCATCACAAAAAATAATTTTTTAATCGTGATTACATTATTTTGATCTCTGATCCCGAATCCAGGCCCGAGTAATCCGGAAATTGCGTCAAAATCATCACTGTGGCGGCGCTTACACGTACCACGGTATAGTTTGGCAAGTATACAGATTGTGAACACGTTTAGGTTAAAGTCAGAGCGAATGTAAGAAGAATCTTACGTTCGCCTTCTAGGCTTTGCCTATTCCATATTATCTCTGGTTCTACAGAAAATAAGAATTCAATGATTCAAAGACCAAATGTTTTCTTTTTCCATGAACTATCTGATAGATGAAAATAAAAACCTTTTGGACGATATTGAAAATTTTCCCTAGTACCTACTTGAGGCATCTGGCAGGCGCGTGCCCGCGACTGGCAGGCCATCGCGACTGGCAAGCCCTAGCCTCGACTGGCAGGCCTAGCCGCGACTGGCAGGCCTAGCCTCGATGCAGGCCTACCCCCCCCCCACGCGACTGGCAAGGCATATCGGCGACACTGCAGGCCTATCGGCGACTGGCAGCCCCTAACTGCAGGTCGACTGGCCAGGGTCTAGCCGCGACTGGCAAGGCTACGCGCTGGGCAGCACGGCTGGCAGCCAGCCAGATGCAGCCGGCGACTGGCAGGCCTAGCCTGCGACTGGCAGGCCTAGCCGACTCAGGCTATGGGCGATTCCTGCGGCTAGCCCTGGCAGGCCTATCGGACTCGGCCTGCCCACTGGCAGCCCTATGGCGACTGGGCTAGCCTCGACTGGCGGCTACGGCGACTGGATACCTGCTGCGCGGCCTATCGGCGGACTATGGCAGGCCTAGCCCTGACTGGCAGAGCCTATCGGCGACGGCGCCTAGGCGACTTGGCGATGGCCTAGTCTAGGTCGACATGGCAGGCCTATCGGCGACTGGCAAGGCCTAGCCTCGACTGCAGGCCGCCTCGATGGCAGGCTAGCGCACTGCAGGCCTAGCGCTCACGATGGCAGGCCTTAGCCTACGACTGGCAGGCCTTAGCCTCGACTGGCAGGCCTAGTCGCGACTGCAGGCCACCTCGATTGCAGCGCCGCTGGCGGTCGCGTACAGTGATGAGGTCATATGAGGCAGAAGATGAGGAGAACCTTGCCGAATTGCGCGTTCGTTCCCAACAGCAAACGACGAACATGAATTCCTTATCTCCAGACATGGCTCTTTGCACCGCCGATACCAAGCGTGAGGCCCAACTTGAGAGGAGAGTGGAGAGATGACGCAGTGTGGGCGGGGTTTCGTGTGACGCAGTGTGGGCGGGGTTAGTACTCCGTGTGACGCTGGGGTAAGTGGAGGGGGTGGGTGTGGTCGAAGATGTGAAGGGGCGTGGTATCTCTCGTGTATGAGAATTATCCATCCAGGACTGTCCGCCTCATATTAGTTTTGGATTGTATTTTCTCTGCAATGAGGTGAGGCGGTGTATTGTTTCGTGGATTAGTCACGCTGTTTGCATCTCACTTCAACCTTGAGGATAGGCTAATGGGTGTTTGCCCTGTGCCATTATATACTTGGCAAAAATTTTGTTTTTTTTGCCAAGTATGTTGGTCTGGAGCATTTGTCTCTCCGTTTGTCTCTCTGTTTGTCTATTTGTTTGTCACTGCTTTTGTCCACAGTTTTCTCAAACAATGGTTCTGAATTTCTTTGCGTAGCAGGTTGATCGGCCAAGGACAGCACGCTTAATTTTCGTGAACATCCGAATCCGGATCCGGATCTGAGAATTTTTCAAGCGATTCTTTATAACAGCACAATATCTCAAAAGGTTTATGGATGGATTCACACGAAACTTGGTGGACGGGTTGGGAGTGCCACGAGGAAGAACTGATCGATTCTTAATATCCCTTTTTTTGATTTGATGTTTATTTCTGGTGAAGAAGTCCGAACTCCAGATCTGGATACGAGAATTATTATTTTTGGGGATGGATTCACACGAAACTTGGTGGCGGGTTCGGAGTGCCCGAGGAAGAAGATCCGATTCTGGTGAAGATCGCAACCCAGATCTGGATACGAGAATTATTTAATTTTTTGGATGGAATTCCACAAACTTGGGTGGACGGGTTCGGAGTGCCACGAGGAAGAAGTGATCTCGATTCTGGTGAAGATCCTGAACCAGATCTGGATACGAGAATTATTTATTTTTTTGGATGGATTCCCACGAACTTGGTGATCGGGTTGGAGTGCCACGAGGAAGAAGTGATCCATTTTGGTGAAGAATCCGAACCCAGATCTGGAATACGAGAATTATTTATTTTTTTGGGGATGGATCCCACGAAACTTGGTGGACGGGTTCGGAGTGCCAACGAGAAGAAGTGATCCAATTTGGTGAAGATCCGCAACCAGATCTGGATACGAGAATTTTATTTTTTTTGGGAATGGATTCACACGAAACTTGGTGGACGGGTTGGAGTGCCACGAGGAAGAATGATCGATTTGTGAAGATCCGAACCCAGATTCTGATACGAGAATTATTTAATTTTTTTGGATGGATTCATGAAACTTGGTGACGGGTTGGGAGTGCCAGGAAAGTGATCCGATTTCGTAAGATCCACTTGGATCGAATTTTTGTGTCACGAAACTTGGTGACGGTTGGGTGCACAGATGATGCGATTTGGGAACCGAACCATATCTGGATCGAGATTATATTTTTGGGATGGATCGACTTGGTATTATGCACGAGGAAGAATTGATCCATTTGTGAGATCTGAACCAGTCTGGATACAATTATTTAATTTTTACTGATTCTCCTGCCCTTTTCCGTCTGGTCACACGTGATGCTGGTGCACTCACTGTGGTGCACTCTTATTTCCTCCCTCGATCAGACATTACATCCCCAGCGACCACCACCACACCACCACTAAAACTACGACCAACAGAAACCGTGCGGGGTTGGCCCGGAGATTGTTTTTGGCCCCTTTTTCAGAACCGAACAGGTACACCAACCTGTCGCAAGGTTCGTGAGAATCTGTGGACAACTTTTTGAGATATCCTGCTTACGGACAGGCGGCGGTGAAAACTTAACTCTCCGTCCACCATTGGTTACGGACGGATTCGGACCAAACTTGGTGGACAGGTTGGGGCACGATGAGGACGAATTGATTTGATTTGGTGAAGATCCCGTTCCAGATCCGATATTTTTTTTAATTTATAAAGTGATTCTTCACCAGAGAGCGGGGACAAAAAACGAGATATACATGATATCTCAAAATGGTTGTGACGAGTTGTGATGAAACTTGGTGTGAGTTGGTTCGGTGACAAGAACAAGCCAATTCGATTTCGGTTCAGGTCCGAATCAGATCCGACCCGATCAGTGGATACAAAACCTGAACTGTTCACCTCCGGGGAGGTACTGC
>JAXMNL010001043.1:3917-25529 GCA_035128595.1 Eptatretus atami
GAAATGGTCACAAAATCAAATCCAGAAAGATGAAAAACACCGTGGCTGAGATCTGAGGTCGGGAAGTGAGACAATTGTCCGCCCAATGAGTCGCAGAAAATCCTTTGCTGATGGATGGAAAAGAGTGCCCGTGGCAGGTTGAGAGACTTGAAGTACCCTCCACACCCAGCGATTCAAACGCCCAAATTGGCGGTAACCAATTCACCATACAGAATTGGTCAATGAAGATGCTCCAGTTCACTTCCGCATCTTAGAAATAATAGTAGATCCAAGAGATGCCCAAAACAATTAATGTGGCTCGAATTAAAGTGTCATTTTTCATTCTGGCTCATTTTATCAATTGCAAGTCTTTGACCTTGAACTTTTTTAAGATAAAATATGTCATACACCTTCCTCTACTTGCAATAGTAAGTCCCAAGTAATCCTTTAAAGAATGCTTGTTAGAGTTAGCGCCAGATACACAAGGTGAATTCATTTCATGGGCAATGGTTACGAATGAAAAAGGTCCGCCAAAAGTAAGGTCCAATATCATTCATAAAGGCAATTGGTTCCTCAGCAAAGCTGATGCAGAAACATGACCCGAGGAAAAGGTGACGCGTACCATACGGACATATGAAATGGCGGTCCTCCCGTATGGAAGAGGATAGAGATGGAGAGCACGGTAGCAGAGGATAGATGAGGAGAGAGGGCAGAAGGACGAGGGAGAGAGCAGGGATGAGAGGGCAGAAGGTCAAGCGCGAGCCGAGAGGAGGGCAGGAGAGAGCTAGAGAGAAGAGAAGGATACTCCAGTCAAAGCTGAGCCAAGGGGGAAAGTCCTAGTGGAGAAGCTTGATCTTATTATGAAAAACTCACAATGCGAATCTCAAAAAGAAACGTAGGTCAGTAGAAGGACATACTTATATGATATTACTGGTGACCTCATTTTATAGACCCGGAAGATGCACTAAAGGCGTTTGCCTCGGATGACCGATTCGAAATAAGCTTGAGACGGAGTGGATTTCCGCGCTTGTTTCTGAGGCATTATCGACAACTGCTTTGTATGGCTTTGCAGAAACGTTCCACGAAATGGCCCATGGGCGCATGAGCCATCTCCAAACTTCAGATCTTATATAACTGTGTGGATAAAATTTGAAATACCTAAGTTCTGGGCACAAAAATTGGAATATAGTATTACGAGAATAACGTAGGGCAGACAGTGAGAGCGAAATAATATATATCAGCTATGGTCTTAATAGCACAAGCGCTACAAACGTCGTCTTCTGGCAACAGAAGCAGATTAATTGGAATTGTTCTGGGAATGCGATAAAGCGGTGAGCAATAAAATTTTAATTCAAAAACAGTGTCGGAAGAACTGCTACAGAATTACTATTTCTAAAGGTTCAGGCCATGGATTCTCTGTCGTTATATATCTAAAAATACGTATATATTAACATCATCAGATGTGGGACTGAATACATTGAAGCATAAGCTATCCTGGCTCCGTTTGTCAGTTTCAGAAAGAAATATATTACAAAGTTCCATCAGAAAGTTTTCAGCTAACCCTCTCCACGTTTTATTCAATAACTTTTAGGCTGTGTTACAGACTCTGATTTGAGAGACGGGATAGAATCAGAATTATTTGTGCCAACGCTATTCTCCACAAAATACTTGCCATAATACAACGAGTTAGAAAACACTCGAAGGCCTTCAAGTAAATTTTTTCCAAGATCACATTCTTATTCAACCAAAGAAAAATCTGCAACATCTCTGCTATCAGAGATAAGTAGATCAACCCCGAGTCAATTACTCCATGTTAAGAAAGCCGTGAGCTTTAGCAGAGTGTGATATTTTTCAGTGCGAATTAACAGCTTCCGCAGTCTCCTAGCGGATGATATGTCTAACACTCAATTTGCACATATGATTTTGACTTAATTGTGAATGGTATCTCACAAAATAAGCTCAGCTCTGTCAAGATTGGATGATGGGAGCTATGGCCAAACAACACATCTTCAAGTGTCTCCACATTCATTCTCAAATGGATGCAATGTCTAGGGCTTTGGCTTGGCCACTTTTACAAGGGAAGTATCACCATTATGCTTCTGAAGCCATTTCCATTTGCTTTTGGCTGTATGCTTGGGGTGCACTGATCATGCATGGAACGGTAAATCATTCATCAGCTAGTCTCCAGCGTTTCTTTTGCACTTTCCTGAGCAAAGCGCACAGGTTCTTGCCTAAGAATTTTACCTTAGTATTTTGGCTCCATTCATTGTTCCCTCAGATCCTTTACAATATCGTCATATACACTCGGAGATACGGATTCACCACCAACCATAGCTGATTAAGATAGTCTCGCCCACCAACCTGTACCATAGTAGCATAGTTTCGACCTCGATAATGTGAGATGTTTACATCCTATCTTATGGTAAATATACTGTGCTTCGTGTTCCTCCGAGATATTAACTAAACATGACGGCTGAAAACGTGGCCTAGTTTGCGATTCAGGACCTTAAGCAGTGCTTCACTAACAATTTTTCAGTGTGTACAGATGTCTCCAGATGATCCCTTATCTGCGTGGCTCTCGCAGTTTTTGCAGGATTTGATACCATCCAGGAAATCTTGCGTCGCTGTCTATTTCTCCCAGTATCATGAAGCACATTCTCTTCTCATTTCCCTCTCTTGTGCAGGAGTGGCTTTCCATTCTCGCGTCTACTCTCCCATAAAGCCTCCTAACTTGTTTCATAGTGCCGGCAGAGTACTTCGGCTCTCTCCTCCCTTTCCGCGTCCAGGCTTTCTTCACTCATCCCTCCTCACTGCAATACTAACCTTACTGTTCGTTTCCCGTCCTGCTAGTGTTCATTTGGGCTTACTCCTTGGTCAACCCTCCTTCTCCCCTCAATCCAACTGCGCTCCTCCTTTTGCCCATGCTTCTGCCTCTCTCTCTCCAGTCTTTGTTCACTCCGCGCTTCCTATCTTAGCGGATACGCAGCTTCTCTGATCGCGTACTACTCCTTCCCACTTACTTTCTTTTTTCCATTCCCTAATGATGTGGCAGGCTTCCCTACATGTGGGCTCTCTACTATTCACGTACATTCTTCCCCCTCTAACTCCTCTCTCTCGGTGCATCGTCTGCCTCCATCCTCTCATACTTTCTTACTAACAATTTGTGATCATTATCGGTTCTCACGTTTTAACAATCTCTCTGATGGTTTTATACAATTACATCTCTGCCCTCATCGGGCTTCTTATCTTACACTCGTCCTCCTTAAGGTGCATGTCAGTGAGTCGATTGCTAGGGATCATATTTCGCATTACCATTCACTCGTAAGACATGGTCCGAGCGACGATCAACAGGCGTGTGTTCTCTCTGTCTCCGGACGTCGTGTGCCCCGCTTGGGGCCGGCTTTTGGGTTTGATGTCGCTACCCATCCATGTAAAACACCCGCCGCTGCCATCGCCGGGAGTTTGTTCATCCGCCGAAGCGATGTGATTCCCGAGAGCCCTCCTTGCCTCTGCAATCTTGCTGGGTGTTTGTCTCGGAACTGGTTTAGTGTGTCGCGGGCTAGCTGCCATTGGCCTTGGAGGGTGTGTGTTCATGTCTGCGAGCACGCGTGGTAGTTGCATACAGTAGATATCTCGCCTCCGACGCTGTAAACCCAACTATATAGTCTTACGCAATAGCTGTTTGTTACTCAACCGGACGTGTGCCGGGCGGTTGTTTCTCTCCAGACAGCTCGTCCGCTGAGGCCTCAGTGTGTAGTATTATTATACTTATGTCTCCAAGCTATAGTGTCCGTATGGTGGGGTTGTTCTTTATAGTCAGTTTTTCTTACGACGTGTTCCAGGGCGTATTATAGTTTTTGTACTCAGAGCGTGGTACTGAGGCAGTGGTTTCGAGCCTGCTGGCTCAGTTAATTCATCAATATCTAGGTCGTGGTGTTGTTATGCGAATTCACGGCGCCCCCACTCGGCCGTCATGCTCGGTGCCGACCGCGACTTCAGCACACATGGAGGCGCCAGCCCGACCTCGCCCTTACTAGGAAATACGGAACATACTTCGTAGCTCGTCTCCCTCGGCGAAGTGAGGCAACGCCGGGGAGCTATGTCACGCGGGTCGGCACCGGCGACGGTTATTTCTCCGCGAGACAGTGGAACCTTCACCACAATCGTAGGCACCAGATACTGGGGCCACCGCGTAGAACAAGAGCCATTAGGATTAGATTCGACAAACTCGACCATATACCTCGTGAAAGGTACCTACGCGGAATTGCGTAATCGGAGCATCGTACTCGCCCACAGGTCGACTCCGGACACGCAACGCTTAAGCCAGCCCTAGATTCCGTACGTGACTAGGGAGAACGAGCGGAGTTCTATTTTCGATCAGTGGCACGCGTTCCAGCAGGGATATGAAAGGAGTCCGTGTGTAACCCCGGCTAACCCCCCTCACCCCCCCACTCCACACAATATCCAGCTTTATTACTGCATCAAGATTAGGTACAATTTCAAATACGTATAAGGAGCGGCAATAACGCGCAACGCGAACTATCATGGAGCAGAAACAGTGCTGTCCTGAGTTCATCGTAACCAAATTGTGGTAAGCTCACCGGTACTTCTGTGTCTAACACGGATTAGCAGTCAGTCGCCGATATCTTATAGTAGATTTGTTCTCGGTCAAATCGTTAACGGAGTAGTACCGTAGTACACCGATTACCAAGGTATAAATAATAGTACCCGCACGGAAGACCGCCAGAAGACCACCGACAGAAGGCCACACTCTATGTGACTTATTTCGAGAGAAATAACTGAAAATAAGAGTGCAGATAAAAGAACTGAGACTTATCTGCTACAATGAGAAAAAGACTTCACCATATTAATAAAAAGAAGAATAAATACGAGTGCAACACAATACAGTCACTAATCAACGAAGATAGGACAATTTTAAGAAATAACCAACCAACAAAGGACTACGATCAACCCACAATGCGGCTTCAACCCTAATAATATATATTATACCGGGATAGCCCATGCTAGACGATGACAAACTTTTGATTCAACAACCGAAGATTTCAACTCAAATACTTATTAGCTTGCCAGAAAGGTGGCGCCACCACAACACATTTACACAATAAAGACCTCAAAAGGAATAACAAGAAAAGAAAGTTGTGGTTTTAAAACCGAAGCGGCTGTCTGTGCCGATGGGCTTTATCCAAGAGCACGGCATAGCGTATGCCCGTTCGCTCGTCAGCCAGTGTTCTCAAAGCTTTAGGAGCGTTCTTGCGTGACCGCGTGCTTAACGCCGCTTGGCGAGCGCTCTGCAGAGAAACAACTGGGACGTGAACGGCGTGAAACACAGTGCCTGGGCTGACTTTTCTAATGGCATTTGGTGAGTGTGATTACGGGAGACGAGAGAAGAAGAAGGGCCATCAGGAGTTATTGATTTACTGGCGCGGTTCTGATCACAACGACCGTCCTTACATTTACATGACATCCGGGGTCCAGGCCCGTGTGGCTGAAGCGAATGGCGAATGCGGAGGAGAAAACAAGCCTGGTCCGATAACTTGACCACAACGATTGCTGCCGCCCGATCTCCGACCAGCACCCGAATGAACGAGCACGAGACGCACACTGATCGTCGTACTCGCAACAAACAACCATTAGGCCGAACCCAAGTGGGCGTCCGAGCAACCAACCTAGAAAAAGGACGCGGACCTTTAATAACGCCGAACCAGTGACTGCAATCGGTTCGTACAACGTCTCCTGTGTTGTAGGGTACCAACCGTTACGCTCATAATGTAACGTCTCTCGTGATTATGCTCGGACATTCCCCACCGGAGTTTTCGGCTATCCATGACCACACTCCACAGTGCCCCTCACAAAAAAACGAAGAAGAAAGATATCTTATAAACTCGAAAAATTACCAAAAAAAAGATATAAGAATAGTTCCGCCACCCACAAGAGAGGCAATGGCCGGTGGACAGACCTCGCACCTTCTATTCCTTACTCTCCAACCAACTACCAGAACACGGCTGAATGGCCGGCCGCTCACGTCGAGCGCTGTCTCTCTGCCCTCCGCGACCCTGCCTTACCATCCAACACGCGCTCGCAGAAGAGGAGTTGTACGGTACCGTGCCCCGGAGAAGATGATGAAGAACCAAAAGGCGAAGACAGTAAGGGTAGTGGAGGACGAGGGACGATTCGTCGTGTGCGTGCCTTCCGGCGGTTGAGATACCCCGCGAGGTTAGACCCGCTCAACGGAGTACATCTGAGCACCATGGACGGTATGCGATAGAACTGGCGAATGAGTCTGTTCGGTGTGAAGAGGCCCGTGGTGGTTCGGACAGGCCGGGGATGGCTCCAAGTCACAGATCCCTCCTGAAGACTACCCGTAGTGATGTAATGGACGGGTTTTTTTGTTGATTTGTTGTTTGTTTAGTCACTGAGATTGAGCACCACGAGATTGATGAATGCGTTACCCGCGCCGAAACCTGCGAAGTGTGAGTTGGAGTGCCGGTTGTGATTCTCCATGTGTATTGTCGCTGCAGTTTTGTGCATTGCGTTGTAATTTATGTTATTTTATTGTTGATTGTTTTGAAGTGTTGTCGTGCGTGAGTTTGTTTTGGTTTTAACCATGCATTTTCTTCCTTTGTTTACGACTGTATTCCAAGTGTGTTTTGGTGTAAAGTTTGTTTGTTATGCGATATATGAGGAGTGCTGTGTTTTGAAATAAAAGATAAGAAAACATTGATACAAGAGATAGCAGACCTAAGGAGCTCAAATAAAGCTGTCATCCAGCCCGGTGTGTTGCTATGGCGGATCAACATAACGGATTTTTGCTCGTAACACTGCCTGACATGATATTCTCTGTAGACGCCTTTGGTGACGCACTGAACTTCACCACGAATGATTGAACACCACGCGTATCACTGCATGATATCTCACCTGAGACACGTGTTCTATGGTGTAATGCGAACGTATCCACCCATAACCGCAGGCTAACACTGTAACAGTGCATCGTTTATCGTTGTCGGATCAGGCATCCTGACCGAGCTCCAGATGAACCCATATTATCTCTAACGCAAGCTTCTCTTCTCCTCACCTCGCCACGCAGCGTATCCACCATACACTATACTGGTCTACCGACCAGATACAGCAGTCTTATCCTAGGACTTCCGTGCGTGGACGATGCGCTTTATCGTCCCAGGCCGCCGTGCTCTACTGTTGGCGGTGATATGAGTCACATCGACCACAGCGCTAGAAAATGCGAGTACTATATCATCTACAATCACGGTATTATACTCAGTTCTCTGCATTACATCTGCTCTACCGTATAAGCTATGAGTCTAGAATCCACTGCAGTTTTCGATCGCAGTCACCAAGTAGCCACATCGCTCATATTCAACTAAAGCACAATTCCATCCGAATCAAACCATCACACTACCCTCATAACCTTCTTCTGTTCGAGATGTACTTTGATCGCCTCATGCTTCCTCTCTCAACACACACACTACCCACTTCACCTACCTAACACAATCACACACACTACTCACACCCATCACGCCACCCGACCCAACGAGGTTTGGCCCCATACAGATCCCTCGTCTTGTCACCTGCTGCTCGTCTCTATAGTATCATTACAGATCTGAAATGCCGATAAAACCTCGTCAAATCTTCTTAAACCTGATGAGCAACGAGATCTCTCCCTACAAAAATTTACAAACTGGAGAAGTTAATTTGTAGGACGCTTGAACGCTGCAGCGCGGTTTTCTGACTGCCCTAAATAAAAAGTGTTCAATCATTGCATCCCAATTCGCAACATTAGATGTAGTGACCACTCCGGTCCATCTGGATGAAGCGCTGTGCGTAGTGATTGATGGAAATTGAAGTCACCACATTTGAGGAAGAGAGCCACAAAGGCTCAGCCTCATCGCGGGAGATACCAATGGTCCTAAATGCCTTGGTTTCCACAGCGTGAAGCCGAGAAAGATGGGAGGCGGGAGCACCAGCCCAGAGGGGAGAGCAGTACTCCATCAAGCTGCGGATGAAAGCTTTGTCCATGGTCAGGAGCTCAGGTGTACCAAGGAAGGACTTTGCACGACGTAGGATTCCCAGTCGACGACTAGCTTTGGAGGCCAGGTTGGAAATGTGGCTTTCCCAGGAAAGATCACGGCAGACAGTGAGACCCAGAAGCTTGTATGAAAGGACTTCTTCAAGAGGATTGTTGAAAAATAGATGGCGGGCGTTGGAGGGTTCTAAAACGGTCCTTTCAGAGAGACACTAAGTGAGAGTGTGAGATTTGTCAGGATGGACATATTTGCATTCATCTCAGCCTTGTTCCAAACACGTCACAACTGTGCCACGTGACAGTCTCCCATAAGTCTGCATCATCTTGTGTAAAACTGACGCTTGAAACGTGGCGTTGGTCTTCACAATGTGGTGACCATTTGGTGCTCTCGTGTTTGTTCATAATTCTCTTTGTCTCCAGTATCATGAAGCATCTTGAACTGCTCCTCTCCTCTCTCTCTCTCTCTCTCTCTCTCTCTCTCTCTTCTCTCTCTCTCTCTCTCCTCTCTCCTCTTCTCTCTCTCTCTCTCTCTCTCTCTCTCTCTCCTCTCTCTCTCTCTCTCCTCTCCTCTCTCTTTCCCTCTCTCTCTCCTTCTCTCTCTTTCTCTTCTGCTCCTCTCTCTCTCTCTCTCTTTCCTTCTCTCTCTCTCTCTCTCTCTCTCTCTCTCTCTCTCTCCTCTCTCTCTCCTCTCTCTTCTCCTCTCTCTCTCTCTTCTCTCTCTCTCCCTCTCTCTCTCTCTCTCTCTCTCTCTCCTCTCTCTCTCTCTTCTCCTCTCTTCCTCTCTCTTTCTCTCTCTCTCTCTCTCTCTCTCTCTCTCTCTCTCTCTCTCTCTCTCTTCTCTCTCTCTCTCTCTCTCTCTCTCTCTCTCTCTCTCTCCTCCCTCTCTCTCTCTTGCTCTCTCTCTCTCTTCTCTTCTCTCTCTCTCTCTCTCTTCTCTCTCTCTCTCTCTCTTGTCTCCCTTCTCTCTCCTTCTCTCTCTCTCCTCTCCCTTCTCTCTCTCTCTCTCTCCTCTCTCTCTCCTTCTCTCTCTCTCTCTCTCCTCTCTCTCTCTCCTTCTCTCTCTCTCTCTCTCTCTCTCTCTCTTCTCTCTCTCTCTCCTCTCTCTCTCTCTCTCTCTCTCTCTCTCTCTTCTCTCTCTCTCTCTCTCTCTCTTTTCTCTCTCTCTTCTCTCTCTCTCTCTCTCTCTCTCTCTTCCTTCTCTCTCTCTCTCTCCCTTCTTTCTCTCTCTCTCTCTTCTCTCTCTTCTCCTCTCTCTCCTCCTCTGTCTCTCTCTCTCTCTTCTCTCCTCTCTCTCTCTTCTCTCTCTCTCTCTCTCTCTCTCTCTCTCTCTCTCTCTCTCTCTCTCTCTCTCTCTCTCTCTCTTCTCTCTCCTCTCTCTCTCTCTTCTCTCTCCTCTCTCTCTCTCTCTCTCTCTCTTCTTTTTTCTCTTCTCTCTCTCTTCTCTCTCTCTCTTTCTCTCTTCTCTTCTCTCTCTCTCTCTCTCTCTCTCTCTCTCTCTCTCTCCTCTTCCTTCTCTCTTCTCTCTCTCTCTCTCTCTCTTCTCTCTCTCTCTTCTCTCTCTTCTCTCTCTCTCCTCTCCTCTCTCCTCTCTTCTCTTCTTCTCTCTCTTTTCTCTCTCTCTTCTCTTCTCTCTCTCCTCTCTCTCTCCTCTCTCTCTCTCTCTCTCTCTCTTCTCTCTCCTCTTTCTCTCTCTCTCCTCTCTCCTCTCTCTCTCTCTTCTCTCTCTCCTTCTCACTGCTGCACCATCATTGAGGCAACAACAGTGCTCTTGCTGTGCCCATTGGCCTGGTGATGCTCCATCCAAAAACAGGCCTCAATGATTCAATGATTCAAACTTTTCCTTGCGATTGCTGTAATTGTGTGCCATTGCCTTTGAGGAGTGCCGGTTTAACAAAACCGCAACATACTATATATATATATATCTCACTTGTGATGTCCCCCTGTGCCGGATCACACCGAAGACTAATAAATCGTCCCGTTGGCGACCGACGGTTATTTCCCCACAGGAGGGTGAAAATGAGGATTAGGGGGAAGGGTCCGTGACCCCCCCCCCCCCCTTCAGAAGTACAGTCATGTGGAGCACAACCCCATCATGAGACATCGCTGTCCTGATTCATCGTACCAAATTTTGTCCGTCCTCTGTCTCGGTTCATCGTTTGTGAGACGTTAACGGATGTACGTACGCACGTACGGTGTCGCACGACCGCCGGACACCGGGACACACTCCATGTGCTTATTCGGAGGAATAACCTGAAAATGGTGCGTGCTGCTTGTTTGCTTGAACTCACCATTTAAAAGGATATAGACTCGAACAACAACCCTGGGAAGCATTTGTGAACCACCGGTGTAACCATGAACCCGGATCAACAAACAGCTTCAGCAACCAAAACGCTTTGTAAAGGGTGTGGTGCAAAAAAAGTGTTTAAAACCAGGGTGTGGTGAGTTACCAAGCAGCAAGCGAGCGTTCCTCGTCAGCCATTTCGAATGGACTGCTTGCTTGAGTGCTTAAGCCGCTTGGCGAGCCTTGCAAGAAACTGACGAGCTGAACACCCCCTGGCTGAAAGGCATTTGGTGAGTTTTTGAGAAGAAGAAGAAGAAGAAGAGAGTTATTCAAGACAATTTGTCAATTTGATAAAACCTCCTTACATGACAAACTGTGTGGTAACAATCGGAGAAAAAAACCTTCGTTTGGACAACGATGCTGCCACCATTACACCGCCATGGCCGACGATGACGTGAGAAAGGTGGGCGGCGGAGCGACTTTAATAACAAGTGTGAACGGCGACAACCGTTCCTGTACAACTTCGCTTGATAATTAATTTTGTGACTGAATTGGATACCATCAGGGTACAAAAAATATATATAATTAAAATGAAAAATTACAAAAAAACATAAAAGGAAGAAGAGGATCTGGAAGCACGTCATTTCTCTCAACCAATCAAACACGGCTGAGGGCCGCCATCAGTGCAGTTTCGGCAAGGACCGAATCGCCGTGAGAAGAGAGTTTACGGTCCGTCCGGAGTGAAGGACCAAAGGGAAGAAGGAGGGGAGGAGGAGACAGGGACATCGTCTGCGCCGGTTACCGCGAGGTAAAGCTCACGATACATGGACGGAGACAGAGAGGGACGATGACGCGCCGTTCGGTGAAGAAAGGCCTGGTGGTTCGACAAGGCCGGAGGCTCATCACGATCCTCCTGAGACTGAGTGACGAATGGGGGTTTTTGTGGTCGATTTGTTTTGTTTTAGTCACTGATTGACCCGAGAGATGATGACCGTTGACCCCGCGCCGACCTGGAAGATGAGTGATTGGTTGGTGTGGGTGTGCGAGGTCTGTGTGGGGAAGGGTTTCAATGGCGTGCTTGTACGTGACATTATTTATTTATTTGTTTGAATGTCCTCTGTGAGGTTTTTTTAACCATCATTTTCTTCCTTTGTTATCTGATTAATTGTTTTGGTGTAAAGTTTTAAATGAGGTGTGGGTACAGGTAAGTACAGGTGTCAATCACCGGTTGTTGCTGCAGGTGGTTGGTGAACGCTATGTTTTTAACCCTTGCGTCCAGTTCACCACGTTTGAACACCCCGGTATGCACTCGGTCGAGCGCACACCTCCGCCAAGCTGAACAGTTCACGTTTCATGTCGGATCTGCATCCGGACTCGAACCCAAATCGAATGAGCTTCTTCTTCTCACTTCCCCAGGTCATCCACCAAACTTCGTCGGAACTCGTCCACAACTTCTTGAGACGTCGCTTTTGGCGCCGCCATCTCTTGGCGGTGAAGAATCACTCGCACACAAACACATTCTCGGATCTGGATCTTCACCGAAATCGAATCACCGGTCCTCGTCACACACCCGACCTCTCACACCAAATTCCATCCGAATCCGTCCACAACCTTTTGTGAGATATCTTGTTCGCACACACACACACACACACACACACACACACACACACACACACACACACACAAGACACGACGAACGTCGTTTCACACCGTGCTCTCGTCCGTGAGCACGATCCCTCAAAAAGTTACGGATGAGTTAGTTACGGAACTCGGTTGATCGGTAGAGAGTGCGACGAGCACGGATCGATTCGGTTCTGGTGAAGATCCAGATGAGAGAGTTTTTTTTGTTTGAAGTGATGATTCACAATCGAGAGACGGGTGAACGTCCGGGATGCGGATCAGACGGATCGTTGAGATACAAACTACAAACTGTTCGGCCTGGTGGAGGTGTGTGTGCCCTACCGAGCGCCGTTGTAGTTTGTAATGTATTTCATTTTTAATATACTGTATATTTATTTATTATTAATTATTTATTTCTTCATCTAAATACCTCCTTTATTTAATACATCTTAAAGAATATCTATATAAATATATCTGTTTGTATATGCCTCATCAATAATATTAATTAAATAATTAACCTCACTAAAAATAATTAATTAACTGTTGTTATAATGAACGCTTGTTAATATTGTTACGGCTCTGGAAATTCGCAAACACCATAAAGGTCCCGTAGGTGAGATATATTTCTTAAGTAACATGTGTAGTTAGCCCAAACCCATTGTATAGAGGGAATTAATGTGATTCATTCGGGCTGCGATCCTTTGAGTTAGGCGTTTTTCTGTTCTAACCTTTGTTTTGATACAACAACAACAACAACGCCACAGCAACAACCTACCTTCACCACTCGCTACCGCAAACCTCACATCACCGCCATTCCAAGCAGCTCCATGGCCATCGGACACCGCCCGAAACCCTCCACCACCTTCTCCTACGGCCATTCCCGCCCACCTGTGGGCACCGAGCGTCGGGCTGTCTTCGGCGATACACGCGAGCCGCGAGTGCAGATGGCGGGTTTTCCGAGGAGAATTCGGATCAGGAATGCTACACGCCCACATCTGATCCATCCAATTAGGAAGCGCGGGGCGGCTTGGCCCCGCCTCCAGACGCGCCTGACGAAAATCGGCATATGCAAATTTGAGGATCAAGAAAGACTCACGCCCCTTTTTCTCCGTCCAATCGGCGAGCGTGGCTCCCGCCCCTGAGGTCGTTTGGATCCGAGAATTTGCATATGGTGGGTTCCTGAAGCCGATAAAAAGACGAGCGCAGTGAGTCGAGTTAGCAGATCGGTGGGGCAGATTCGGGAGACGGAGCTCAAGCAGAGATCGTGAGCAGTGTCGGTGGGCGGAGTCGGGAGACCGGAGCTCGAAGCAGAGGTGGGGCAGACGGCTACGGGGGCGAATGGCAGCGGAGGGCGATCGGCTGAGGAGGACCTGGAGGCTCGGGTCCGGGACGACGAGGTCGCGTTGAGTCGCGCGTGCCAGCCATACTCCCTCCCCAGAGCATCAACAATTCCCCTTTCCCCGCGCTGAGAGAGTGCGACAAGGGGCCCCGTTCCCACTTTACTCCAAGCAGGTGCCAACGGAACTGGGGCACCGCCGTGCAGCGACATTCTGCGGCTCGCCCACGAGGGCGCGGGTAGGACCCTTCGGTCTCGTGGACCTGGCCGTCATCCAGGTTCCACGCGCATTAGGCCACGGGCCAGTCTGACTCCCTTGCCTGTGAGGGGGTCTTTCTTTGCTTCGGTGTGAATGCGTGTTGTTGGCGCCGTGTCTTGTAAGGTAGTAACTGTATAAGTGGTCCGTGTGTCGTGTAGTCGGTTTTAACTCCTTCTTTTATATGTGCATTTCTTTTGTTCTATGTGATATAGGTGCATTCGCTAATTGTGGCTGTAAATACGTGCTATATGTGTGCTCCGTGTGCCACGGAATAAATGTGCATTGTGTGAACTGTTTTCCCCGTTTCGCTTCGTCTTTTCTTCATTGACCCTCCATCCTGCTTCACGTAAAGGGTTCATAGTGGGTGCAAAACGCCCGGTAATAATCTGAACCGTCGAGGTCGACGATAACACCGCTCGGTTATCCCGATAGTACGGAACGGCCCGCCCAAGCGGTCGTGTCCGGAGTCGACCTGCGGCGAGGTACGATCGCCCGGTTTTACCATCCGCGTGGTGTACTTAGGTAGGTCGAGTTTGGCGAACAACCCTATCCTACCGCGGGTGGCCGATTGGCACGATTGTGGTGAGGTCGAAAGGCCACCGTGACTGGATCCCGGCGTTAGCCGGGAGGGTCACGACTGAATTGTCCGTCGGTGGGCGAGGCGGTCGCGGTTCGAGTCGCGTGGCCGATCGCACGCCGACGGGCGCGAATTCGCAACACTGGTGTACAGGAGTGGGATTCTAATCCCTCCCGTCTCCAAGCTAAATTCACAGGGAATCGGTCCAGGGGTGAGAAGAGCGACCCCCGATTCCCTAAATTACGAGCGATTAAATTAACCCCTTACTGTGGAATAAGATGGCGTCTCAAGGCGAGCGGTGCCGGGGGTAGATATGGATGTAGTATGTTTAGAATCCATGGCTCAGGATGGAATCCCATGCAGGAACATTGGTGTGCAGGAACAGTTTCCCCCCAAACGAATCCAGAGCCCGAAATGGGTGCGGCGGCGGCAGAGGCCGCGGTGTATAACACCTCCCCCCCCCCCTCCACCAAACCCCCGAGCCTTGTCGAACGAGTACACTCGACAGGATTCTGCAGGCAATAACAGAGATGCAAAGAAACGCAAATGAATGAACGCAAAATGGATGGAATGAACGAAAAAATGGATGGAAATACGCAACAAATGAACGAAATGAAACGAACATGGAAACAAACACAAACGAAATGAACGGCAAAATGGATGGAATGAACGAAAAATGGATGGAAACGCACTCAAAATGGAAACAAACAAAAACGAAATGAAGGAAGAAATAAAAGAAATGCAGGGTGAAACGCAGCAAATGGGCCGGAGCTGCAGGCGGGCATGAAGGCAACAACAGCGAAGTGCGTAATGGCGACGCCACGTGTGGGAGCGAACGAGCTGGGAGGGGGTGCAACGGTTGTCAGGCCCGCGGTGAAGGCGGGTGAGAAAAAAATTCGGGAGACGTGTTGGGCAGAAGTGTGGAGGTGACGGAAAAAAGTGACGGTAACCGAGAGGGAAAAATTAATTGGGGTGACGGAGTCGTGCACGAAGGAAATAAAAATAGTGGCGTGTGAGAAAAGACTTAAGACATGACGAAGAGAGTTGATAAGCTGGGACGGGAGGTAAAACTGAGACAGAGGAACTGGGAAGACTGATAGACAAACAAAAGGGCAAGATGGAAGAACAGTTAGAAGCCAAAGCAAGGTCGGAGTGTGCGGAGATGAGAAAAGAATTGGAGAAGAAAACTGAGTTACAGAAACACCAGAACGAAGAGACGGAATTACGAAACGAGTTGAGGATGTTGAGAGAGGAAAGAACGAGAAACGGAGAATGAGACGTTAAGAACCACGCTGTACAGATCGACAGCTGGAAGCAAAGGCCAGATTGGGGAATGAGATGCAAGAAAGAGTAATGATGGAAGAACGAATGAGACAGAAGAAGGAAATCGATCAATGGAAGGAAACCACGAGATTGCAGAATGAGGACAAGAAAGATCCTGAAAGAAAAGGATTACGACAGGAGAACGAAGTAGTCAGTTGAAAGAAATAACGAGATTGCAGAACGAGGAACAGAAAGACAGTGGAATAAAAAACTGAAAGAGTATGAATTTGAAAACTGAACGACAAAAAAAAAAAATAGGCTGGAATACGAGGAGAAGTTGAAGAAGCAGGAAGGAGAAATCAGGAGATTGAAGGACACGAGATTGGAGAGGGAAGAACGAGAGGAACAATGGGATAGAAAACAAAAAGAACATGAAGCCGAGGTTGACCAATTGAAAGAAAAGGCAAGGCTGGAGTGCGAAGAGGTAGACAAAGAACAGCGAATGAAACACAAAAGGGAAATTAACCAATGAAGAAAACCACGAAACTGCAGAAGGAAGGGCAGGAGAAGAAACAAGGAAGAATAATGAAGACAGCAACAACTGAAACACAAAAAGGAGATTAACCAAATGAAGCAAACAACGAAACTGGAGAAGGAAGGACAGGAGAGGAAGCAAGGAAGGGTAATGAGAGAGCAGCGAATGAAACAGGAAGGAAATGAGCCAATTGAGAGAAACGATGAGATTGGAAAATGAGGAGCATGAGGAAGAGTGGGAGAGAAAACAAAAACTATACGAGTTTGAAATTAATGAACTGAAGGAGAGAATGAAATTGAAGTCCAGAGAGATGGAAAAACTCCAGAAAGAAACAGAAACTAACAAATGTATAGAGATGCGGAAGAAAAGAAAAATAGAGGAGAGACTGCATGATAATGACGGGTTAAAGGAACAGAAACACACACACACAGAAGTAGTGGAGGATAATGGGGGTGAGCTCGCGGACTGGGGTAGGGACCCGGTGTGAGCAGCTGGATGGCTGCCTCCAGGAACGAGGGAGGGAGTATGCCCCCTTGAGGCGAATCACGCAGGTGGGTTCGGTCGTGCCAAGCGGAGTTGAAGGGACGAGTGCTGTGGATAGGTGCACTGTAGCTTGGGGGGTATAGAGGCCCCGGGAACCCTTGTGGGGACACGAATCCCCAGTGTGGGTTGTCAGGGGTGTGTGTTTGCGAGTGTGCGGAGTGCGTGCTTTCCGGCACGCATGGTGTGAGTGAGACCCCCTGGGCAGGTGAAAGGTTGGGTGTGAGTGAGAGGGTCCGTGTGAGGGAGACCGTGTGTGTGAGGTCTCTGTATGTGAGGAGATGTCGGTCGGCCATGCGTGAGCATGCAGCCGCGTCTCCCGGTGTGAATGTGAGTGTGATGGAGTGGAGTCTGTGCGTCGTACACGCGAGTGTGCGTGGGTGGACGGAGACGACGCGACAGAGGGACAGAGGCCGGGTAGCGGCCGTAGCTGTTGTGGGACCGTGCGGGTTCACCAGCAGCGAGCGCGCGGTCCGTGCTGTGCAACGCACGAGACCCCCACGTGCTCGCTTTGCGGAGTGACCCGTCGGAAACGCCAGCGGTGGATTTGCCGATCCCGCGGACGGACAAAGTTTAGCAGGATCGGATTTGGACCGGTGGGTTTCTCCACGCGAGCGTGTGTTAGGCTCCACGGGCAGAGACATGTGTTCGCGTGGGGAGCCCCTCGGAGTGCGAGGGTTGCTTTTGGGGGTGCGCAGGGTGACGTCATGGCTGCACGTAGGTTGGAATCCGGCAGGAGGGTGAATCCTGCCGATGTACCGTCCAAGGGGACGAGGTACACGTGCAGCTGCATGACGTCACGGGAAAGGTGCAAGAGCGCAGGCTGTGAGTTGCCGCGCTGGTGCTGCGCATAATTGGAAATACAAAATTAACGGAAGCAAGCCTCGCTCGGGTGAACAGGATTCCCTGGGCAAGGGGTGAAAGACCCCTTACAGGGCACAGGATGGAACTAGCTAGGGGAAGGGTTAGCTTAGCTAGACCGGCTTCATGGGGCAGGGGTAAGTCCCATGGGGCCCGTGGAATGGATTAGTTAGGGGGATTTGTAGTGAGCTTTAGATGGGAAATGGATTTTTAGGATTTGGAGACAGTGACAGACTTTGGATGTGTAGAGGGGACGTAGCTTAGCTACGTAGGTTAAATGGAACGTGCTGTAGTGTAAGGGACGACGTGGGAGCACGAGGTAGTTAGGGGAGGTAGTTAGAAGGATGGCAGGATTCAGCGATGTGGTGGTTGGTGAGTTGTGTGGAGACATGTTGAGTGAGTGAGGCCAGCGGGTCTGAGTGTATGGAGCGATTGTGGAAGCATGGTGCGATGAGTGATTGGGGGAGGAGTGACTCCGCCCAAGGGACCCCGGGGTCAGTGTAAAGTGAGTTAGTGGGTTAGTTAAATTGACAAAATGGAGGTCGTTTTGCTGTTGGTGGGAGTGTAGGCTCGAACCTGTTTGGAGGGGTGCAGGAGCCCTGTTGACGGGCTGGGAGCGTGGCTGCGAACGGTGAGTATCGCTGAGTGGTACCCCGGGCACCGGGCTAGTCGGCCGTGGTAGGCCAAGGCCCATGGGGGCCGGGTTAGCGTAGTGGGGCACGGGTGCGCCCGCTTGGTGCGGGGGCCCGGAGCGCCGTTAGCCGCGGTGGGCAGTGTCGGGGCACGGGTGACCTCGGAAAGGGGCCCGGGGCGCCAGCCCCCACGTGTGCGTTTCAGGGGAGTTGCCATGGGGCACTCCCCGGTGTTTAGGGAGCTGGTAGGCTCGGAGGCAGTGTAGTGCCCGGGGTGCCATTGTTGGAGATTCGGCAGAGGGTCGTGCCTGCCAAAGGGAGCCACGCGTCCCAGCCACGAACCGTGCAAGGGCACGAGGGAAATTAGAGGGCGAGGCCCGAAATTTGAGTGGACACCAACACAGGCGACGGGAATCTGGGTTTTTTAGAACCAATAGATTAAGCGAGAGGGTTGTTGAAAGCCCCGGGGTAGTTTAAGGTTAACGGTTAGGGTAGATAGGAAGTGTACCCTCCGCACCATCCATCCCTTCGCTCTCGTGGTGGCCGCTGGACCACTTTGGGGTTAGATCGCTGAGATCTGGGGAGGCATCTTGAGGCTTGGTTGGGCCTCGGCAACAGGCGCTAGCTCTCCTTATTCCCTCCGGGAAGGGAACGTAGGGGTTGGGGTAGGCTAGGTGACAGAATAGGTTTAGCGAACAAGGACGATAAAGGGGGTTAGGGGACGATTTATAGTGGGGAAGAGGGTGAAAATAAAAACACAAAAAAAAAATAGTTGGGGCTAAATTGGTTTTACAAATTAAGGGGGTGGGTATGGACAGTGGACAGGCAAAGGCGATAGGTGGGAGGGAGACAGGTAGGGTAGGTCCGAGTCCACCTTCTGTGTGGCCAACACCAGCACTCCCTCCACCAACCTCCACTGCAAGGCAAAGGCTGGCCAACTTCATCGTCTGCGGCTGTGTGCTGCGGGGCCTGTGCCGGCCAACTTCATCGGCTGGTTGTTTTCTGCAAGGCTGTGCGGCCGGATCGTCTGCTGTGTTTTGCTGCAAGGCCTGTGCCGGCTGGATCGTCCGAGGCTGTTTTTACTGCAAGGCCTGTGCCGGCCAGTTCGTCTGCCGGCTGTGGTTTGCCTGCAACGGCCTTTTCTGCAGGCTATGTTGCCTTTACCTTTGCCATGTCATGCCCCATGCCCCTTTCACACGCCCGTTCAATTTTGCTTTGCACCCCCCTGTTCATTTCCATGCGCGCCAGGATCCGCAAGCAACAGTTTGCCAGCTGCAGAACTGTCCTGTTGGCAGCTGCAACACGGGCCTGCAGTGGCGGCCCGTGCACCGGTTTCCTTGACTCTCCTTTTTCCTGCAGAGTCCATTGATCCTGGCCATGGAGTAGTGTAAATATAAGGTTAAGGTGTTAAGTTGTATTGTAAATATGAGTGCGCCCCGGCAATGTATGTGTTAGCGCCGGCAATTTATTTGTAGTCCGTGTGAGTGAGTTTGTTTAGTTAGTTACTCAGCCCTCAGGTTATTATTTTGGGACACAAACCCATGAATGTCGCACTCAGGGATCCGTAGGTAAAACGTACTAGGGGAGAACTACACATGATGGCACACGATAATTTGACGACTCGGGACGAGTCTGTAAAAAGGGGAGGGGGTAGTGTACGGCTCTGGAAATATCGCAAACACACATAAAGTCCCGTAGGTGAGATATATTTCTTAGTACATGTGTAGTTAGCCCAAACCCATTGTATAGAGGGAATAATGTGATTCATTCGGGCTGCGATCCTTTGAGTTAGGCGTTTTTCTGTTCTACCTTTGTTTTGATACACAACAACAACAACGCCAGCAGCAACAACCTACTTCAACCACTCGCTACGCAAACCTCACATCACCGCCATTCCAAGCAGCTCCATGGCCATCGGACACCGCCGAAACCCTCCACACTTCTCCTACGGCCATTCCCGCACCACCTGTGGGCACCGAGCGTCGGGCTGTCTTCGGCGATACACGCGAGCCGCGAGTGCAGATGGCGGGTTTTCCGAGGAGAATTCGGATCAGGAATGCTACACGCCCACATCTGATCCATCCAATTAGGAAGCGCGGGGCGGCTTGGCCCCGCCTCCAGACGCGCCTGACGAAAATCGGCATATGCAAATTTGAGGATCAAGAAAGACTCACGCCCCTTTTTCTCCGTCCAATCGGCGAGCGTAGGCTCCGCCCTGAGGTCGTTTGGATCGAGAATTTGCATATGGTGGGTTCCTGAAGCCGATAAAAAGACGAGCGCAGTGAGTCGTTAGCAGATACGGTGGGGCAGATTCGGGAGACGGAGCTCAAGCAGAGATCGGTGAGTCAGTGTCGTGGGGAGTCGGGAGACGGAGCTCGAAGCAGAGGTGGGGCAGAACGGCTACGGGGGCGAATGGCAGCGGAGGGCGATCGGCTGAGGAGGACCTGAGGCTCGGGTCCGGGAACGACGAGGGTCGCGTTGAGTTGCGGCGTTCGCCAGCCATACTCCTCCCAGAGCATCAACATTCCCCTTTCCCCCGCGCTGAGAGAGTGCGACAAGGGCCCCCGTTCCACTTTACTCCAAGCAGGTGCCAACGGAACTGGGGCACCGCCGTGCAGCGACATTCTGGCGGCTCGCCATGAGGGCGCGGGTAGGACCCTTCGTCTCGTGGACCTGGCCGCTAATCCAGGTTCCACGCGCATTAGGGCCACGGGCCCAGTCTGACTCCCTTGCCTGTGAGGGGGTCTTTCTTTGCTTCGGTGTGAATGCGTGTTGTGGCGCCGTGTCTTGTAAGGTAGTAACTGTAAAAGTGGTCCGTGTGTCGTGTAGTCGGTTTTAACTCCTTCTTTTATATGTGCATTTCTTTTGTTCTATGTGATATAGGTGCATTCGCTAATTGTGGCTGTTAAATAGTGCTATATGTGTGCTCCGTGTGGCCACGGAATAAATGTGCATTGTGGTGAACTGTTTTCCGTTTCGCTTCGTCTTTTCTTCATTGACCCTCCATCCTGCTTCACGTAAAGGGTTCGTAGTGGGTGCAAAACGCCGGAAATATCTGAACCGTCGAGGTCGACATAAACACCGCTCGGTTAATCACCGTAAGTACGGAACGGCCCGCCAAGCGGCTCGTGTCCGGAGTCGACCTGCGGCGAGGTACGATCGCCCGGTTACCATCCGCGTGGGTACTTAGGTAGGTCGAGTTTGGCGAACAAACCTATCTACGCGGGTGGCCGATTGGCACGATTGTGGTGAGGTCGAAAGGCCACCCGTGACTGGATCCGGCGTTAGCCGGGAGGGTCACGACTGAATTGTCCGTCCGGTGGGCGAGGCGGTCGCGGTTCGAGTCGCGTGCCGATCGCACCCCGACGGGCGCGAATTCGCACAATATATATTCATTTGGATCGACTAGTTTGGCAAGTTGTTCCATTTGAATGTAATCTTTGAGACCGATCGATCACCTTATTGATTGTATTGATTGATTTTTTTTTTTGTTTGTTTGTTTATTTTTTTTCTGACACGTATGATTTATCCCGACTGGAAGTTCTTGGGGTCTCTCACAACCTGCTTGCTTCATTTCTCTTCATCCGTGCAGTGTCTAGACTCGTTGAGGAGTTTGTCCACACACTGCTCGTCAGGTTCGGACATTACGGTCGAGGTTCGGTACATTTCA